>OMLF01032755.1:13854-54802 GCA_900302615.1 Holocentrus rufus
CAATCTGTTCACTTCAACTCACGTGATGGAAACACACCTAGTTCACATTTTATTTTTTGCAATATTTCAAAAGTTTGTGTCAAATTAGCTGGAGGATTAAATCGAATCACAGCTGTCACATGACTAGAGTTCACATTCAATGCAACACACACACGCATTTCCATATAGCTGCAGTCGTAGTAAAACACCGGGCAAGCAATACACATTTAAATCTCCTGTATGTTGGACCACTTAAGGGACAGCGCCAAGGCACAGTATACATTTTTCTTCAGTGTGGTTCCTCGCTCTTTGTCAGCTCTTGAAAAGACTTAAAGAGTGGTCATATATTATTCTTATAAAACTTTAATATCCAGGAGGGAACTGTGCTGTAATGAGCTGGGTTTCCTCCTGCAGCTCTTCTCACTGGGGATGGACCACAGCATGGAGATGGTTAAGAGCAGGACGGAGGCAAAGGCAGCTGCACACGCTCTGTTGTGGTCTATGGAGCAGTATGGTGCTCTTAATGCTGTTATGGGATATACTGTGCAATGATATTCTATATTTTATGTATGCTGCTTTACAGTATGTACAGCCAAAATCAGGGCTATGTTCTCCACTAGGCATGCTGATCTTGGCTCAGTTTTTCATCTTTACATGATGTTTAGGAGGCTTCAACCAACAGAGGTCTCTGAAGGCCCATACCAGTATTTTTCTGACACAAGCAGCCAATACCTTTACAGATCCTAACCACACTCTCTATTTGGCCCAGAGTCTGGGGACGTTTCTTTCATGTTGCCTACAGCCATATTGTCACTGTTGAGAAGGCAGCATTGTTGTGATTGGAGCATTTTCATTCTGATTCATCTGATTGATTTGAGTCTTCAGAAGACTTATGTAACGCTGACTACAAACTGTTGTCCAAATGTGGAGTTCTGGATCCATCACTTTTTCTCTAAGGGCAAAATCCATTAGGTTTTCACATAATCATCCCTGGCACAGTCTGTGATTTAAAACTTGGATGTTTTTATCTGCACATTTTTTACATGGGATTACATGGGCCCACTTCTGCTGCTCCAACCCAAATCATTAGTTTGCTTACACTGCAGCGCACATGAAAGTCATAGCTAACTGTTCTGTGTGCAGCTTTGCCTGATAAATTTACGACTAGAATCATTCTAGCTTGCGGCTGAGCCATAACAAAAAATACCTGGTTAGCAGCTACCATGTCTGTTTCTTTGTCCAATCTGTTCTCTTTCTCCAAGGAAACAACAAAAGTAGAATCACTACAACTCAGCATGGGAGGCTAACCACTTAGACATTAGCAATTTGTTTTTTAAAACTATGCCTAGGTTCAGGTTATAAAAAATATTTTTCCATATACAAACGTCCAAATGTCATAAATTATTTTGAAGGAGAAAAGGAAAGCCCCATTTGTTTCTCCCATAGATGAAGTCTGGAAAGTGCTGACAAATAACAACATGATTTCTGATAGAGTGGATACCCTAGCAGAAAGTGAGCCAATCGAGCACATTTTGAATATGGCACAAACCTCATCTCTGTCTTCGGTCTCTATAGGAAATAGATGGTACCAACATTGAGTATCTACAAATTTTTGCATTTTTGTGGCCAAATAATTCACCAGAATGACAAAGATTTAGTGTATCCCTAAGCATTTCATTCCTGTTAGGGTGGGAAAGCATCTGAAACAGCATTTAGACCATTATTGGACATTTTAAAACTTAAAGGAATTCTCCAGTGTTTTGGACAAACCCTTTTTCCAACTTATCCAGACTGAGACAAGATGTTTCACCTCTGTAAGTCCACTGGTTTGGTTCCTATGGGTAACATTTCATGTTAGCTTAGCATAAAGACTTGAGGTCTACAGGGGCCTGTGGCCTAGCACTGTCAAAGTGAAAAAAAAAAATCTGAAGCTCTGTATCATGTCGGTTAATGACAGACATTTTGGATTTTTTTTTTTTTTAATGAGAGGAGTTTTTGAGAGGAGCTTCTCCTAAAACAACTTTTTTTTTTTTTAAATTGAAAAAGGTCTGGTATTTCAAATACATGACACATCGTGTAAATAAGACAGCTTTGTTTAGGAAAATACCCTTTTCAACTTACTCAGACTGATACAAGATGTTTGATACTATTTTCACCTCTGTACGTATACTGGATCGGTTCCTACGGGTAGCATTTCGCATTAGCTTAGAAATAAGACTTCGGAGTGGGTGTAAGGTTTTTTTTTCACTTTGACAGAGCTAGGCTAATGACTTCAAGTCTTCAAGTTAACACAAAGTGCTAACCATCAGAACCAAACCAGTGGACAAAATTGTTCTGAACATCTTGTCCCTGTTTGGGCAAGTTGGAAAAAGGGTATTTTGCCCAAAATGTTGGAGTATTCCTTTAATACAGGGTGAGGCAGGTTTCACTGAAGGTTTTACACACTGTTGAGTAAATCCTCCCACTTTACCAGGAAGATTTCTCTGGTCAGACATTTTAAATTAAAATTGTACCAATAAAACCATATAGCCTGGCTGTGGTCAGGGAGGAACCTTTATTATATCAGAAATTGACAACGCTGATGATGTAAAAGGACAACATTGGCCCCATATAGCGGTCTGCCTCTAATGTTTATATGATCATAAAAAGTGATTGGTCATTCCAGGCCAGTTTCCATGCTTAGTCAAGCTTTGTGACAACAAGCCCAGTGGTGAATTAAGTCAGATGGCAAAAACCATGAGGGGGCACTTCAAACTTAAGAGCTTTACTGAGGATGTAATTATTAGGCAATCTAGTGAATATATAATTGATCCTCTCAACTCTGCTTCACTGTGCATTGCTGAAACAGTGGCATCTGAAACATCTGTTGCAGATGGATAGTCCAGCTGTGATATGAAAAAGTCCCAGCTTAGATTCTGGAGCTGAAAATATGTGTTGTGATCAAGATACAACAAACTACAGCTGCATCATAAATCTCTCAAATCAGTACCACAATGATGCAAGGAACTGCCCCGTTTCAGTCCAAGAAACAAATACCCCACCTTACACTTGGTCTGCCATTTCTCTTCATTTTCAGTTATTAGAACAGTAATTGTATCGTGATCTAAGTTATTTTATTGATAGTTGCCTTTTAACTCAGCACATTGTAAGCTGTGTGGTATTGCAGCTGTTTGCTGCGCTGATAGAGGCAGAGCCAGGTACCATTTGCCTTGCTTGTCTGTTTCATATTACCCTTGATGCTCACTTAACCATACTGCATTTAATAGCCATTTGGCATTTATATGCTTTTGACCCCAGGACATGTTTTTCATCTGAGAGAAGGCTTTTTTTTTTTTTTTCCTCTAATTCGAAATGCTTGATCTTCAGCACAAGTGAAGCGGCAGTGGGAGACGCTTGCATTTATAGTGGAAACATGCATGTTTTATGATTCCTATCTCACACCTTTGAAAACCATTCAAGCTCCGCTCTGATAGCACAACTGTATCCAACTGGGCAGCTGTTTTTACATCTGAGGCAAGAGGGCAAGGAAGACGCATGAGTTTTTTCAATTGATCGAGACAGTGAGAGGAGCAGCGCTGCCATGACATCTAGTCAGTGGGTTGTCTTGTAATCACACACACCTCCATTCTCTGCTGTGTTCTTCACTGTCATAACACCAGTAACTGAAAAAAAACTCATAAGTCTCTGTCACATGCATATCTCAAATGTGTCAAACAAAACAATAATATTAATTATAATCATTTTTTAGAAAAAAATTTCTTGGGATGCAAGGCATGAATTGTATAGATACATATTTAAAGAAAGAGGAGGAGATTTGGCAGATAAATCCATCAAAATAATTAAATGGCATGGCAATTTACATACACACATTCGCACATGCATTGGCTACATATAGCCAAAAGTATACATATACATATGCATACCTGTACAGTATACAAATAATAATAATGATAATGAATTTACTTTTAACTCCCACTGCTCTTCCTAACACTTTGCCGATCTGCATTCCCTTGTTATTTGTGAATACTGTGAATATGTTAAAGTTGACAGACTGTCTAAGGCTAACCATTTTTTGGCAGAGCCACTCTGACCTAGGGGAACCAGCCTTGGAAGAAATCTCTTTAAAAAGGTGGTAAAAGATTTGGAATATCAGAATGTATCAATGGCATAGAGAGGAAACTGGGGGACCTTGTTGGGGCGCCTCCTGAAATCACAAGTTCATCTCACAATACATCCAGGCACACCAAAAACCAAAATCCAGGAATGTGTAATTCACAATTCAATTTAATTCAATTAAATTGCCACATTGGAGCTCCTAAACTTCTTGGCAAAAATGGCTGTGAACAGCTGATTGAGTTTCTCAGTTTGTAAAACTGAACCGCCCCAGTGAATTACAGTATTAAATGTTATGCTGTTTTGCAGATATTTAGTGGTACATACATGTTTATGTTATGGTTTGTTGCTTTGCTAAATTAGCCTGACATTTGCTAGTTGCTAACAATTTGTTAACTGAGCTGACTCTTATCAAGCTTTGAAGCTACAACTCAGGAGGACGTTTAAGTAAAGTAACAAGACTAACAGGACTCGCACATCAACAATCTTTTTCATGCGTTTCTCTTTCTTGGTTGTTATTATGTTTAGCTAGTCCAGTAAACCACTACGATGGTGCCAGATGTGGTTGCTAGGAGATTTGGGATGCAACTGTGAAGCTTCCCAAGTTGCTGCCATGAAAAAGGGCAGCTTCCCCCCCGGTCTAGCCATGTTTTTGCCTCATGCCACCAGTCAATTCCTGAGACAAATTGAAACCTTCTACTGGTGTGGCTGGTTTGAGCCAGCGGGCCCTCAGGGTATGCTCAGCATTTGAGGAGAAAGAAGAGATGGTATTTGTTCCTCTCTCGTGGAGTCTGAGACACCGGCCTGTCTGGGGACTTCATTTCCTGCTGGACTGCAATGTAGGTGAGAGGTGGGAGTTTAGGTTTCCTGTCCTCCGCTGATGCAGGGTGAGTTGGAGGCCTGAACGGGTGGGGTGTATTTGGAAAACGTCTGAATTCTGGTTCACAATTTGGTGAAAGGAATGACGTTGGAGGTGTGTGGAGGGTGGGGGTCTGCGCAAACATGGCCGCTGACCTTTTACGACGTCATTTTGTCTTTGTGAGGGATTCTCTGCTGTGTTTACAGAGTTGTCGATGAGCGATGTCTCTCTGTCCCCAACACGCACATCCAGACACACCGAGGTTAAGCCCAGTCAGCGTTCTGAAAGACAGCCCTTATGGTTTGGCCCTTGATACCTACAGAGTGTGTAGATCCCAGTGTTTGAGTTGAGGACCCGCTCCCCACCTCCCTCCCTCCCGCAACCTCTTGGATATGTGCTCCTGCTGAACAGAATGTAGGTTAAATCAACAATACTGGGGACTTCCATCACAACTCCACCTCAGTTTACCAGACACATGGTGCCACCTGTTGGATAAAAAAAGAAAAGTAAAAAGAGCAAAGTCCAACTATGTATTACTCCATCTGCATCTTTTAAAAAAGTCAATTACTCACAGCTAGATTCTCATCAACACCATTGTGGGTGGGGGGTGGTGCAATAAATGGAGGGTAACCCCTGACCTCCACTGATCATCACAAGGCAAACAACGAACAGTTTCTGTGTGTCTGCTTTTCTATAGACCTTTTTCACAGCAGCCGTTTTGACATGAAATAGCAGGTAAAACACAGGTGTTATTATGACATTAATGAAGGTTCTGTTCCATTTAAGTGTAGCAGAGTCTTTCCATTGAGCCAGCATGAACAATAGCAATGGCTATTGGCAATGGCACTGTTAAATGGAACAGAACCTTCATTAATGTCATTAGTAACACCTGTGTTCACCTATTTCATGTCAAAAATGGTGAAAAGGGTCTATTAACTATACTTATGTCGTTTTGCATATAAAAATTGTTTCCATTCCAGACTGCAGTTACAGATTAATCTTGGTTTTGCTATTCCAACTGAGTGTGGGCCTTTGTTTAAAGGAAAAATCCACCCTTAAGTTATTGACAATGTACCTTGCATTTGTGGGTGTCATTTCGTTGTATTATTCTTATCCCTGTGGATAACTGTTCCAGTGTAGACAACATAAAGGCATATTGACATATGTCCAGTGCAGTTACAATTGACTGGTAAACATTCCAGCCATCACCAGGAGTTTCTAGAGTTGCCTGATGAACCAATGCTCAACAATCACACAGGGATATCCCTCGTAGCAAAGGCTGGAACCAGTTTCTCCAAGGATAGTAGCCTCAATGAACCAGAATGCAATGCAACTATAAGACACGTTTGAGTAAAAGGTGTGACCACTATCATGGACATGCTATGATGTCCATGAAATAGACGTCTAAAGCTCTGAGAAACATCACATCGCAACCTTTGATTCAAAGCAACAACATGTCTTCATGTCCAGGTTGCCAAAAGGCATTCTGGGGAATACAGAAAATCACTACCTTACGTAGGAGTAGACAAGGCAGATTGAAGGAAAGTGGCTACACTTCTGTATCAAGATGGTTGAGTTGTCCTTTCATAGTTTGATGTAAATACTTCGGCATCTGACAATGCCTTGAATGTTCCTCTTCACTGGACATGGAGCCTGCGTATCGTAGCAACGCCCACCGACTCTGCAGCAACGCCAGGGCAGAATGATGGAGCTGAGAGCAGTGGAGTGGAGCTGGTACACAGATGCCCGGAGGACCAGACGTCTGGACTGGTGCTGGTATTTGACAGAGGGTGTAAAAGAATGTTAAGAAAGAGAAAAGGGACATTGCTGCTTGGTTTAAGGCCCTCAAACCTTAACAAAGGAGTCTCCAATAAAGCTGTTTTAATGGGTTGAAACAAACCCAAATGAACTTCAAAGTCTGATTAAGGGCTTCTTCACATTTGCCATGAGGTGTTTTTTTTGTTTTTTTACGTATCTTAAGTAGCTCAAATTCAAGAGGTGAAATTCCCATAGCAACAATTGTAAATTTTCTCAAGTACAGCACAGAGGAATGATTAATACCACATCTTAGAGAGAATTGATTGGATTCCCTCATTTTCCTTGTCTGAAATACACCTGTCATACTCCATCACACTCTCGGATTTCCTGTTCAGTTAGCCCATAGCACCAAAATTTAGCATATGGGAAGATATTACTTTGCTACTAAAAATACGAAAAATAAGAAATCTTGTAATACGAGTCCAAGTTGCTAAGCAGTATTGTAAAAGCCCGCATTCATGACATTATAATTCGTTCTACCAAGATGCTCTGCATCACGATTTACTTCAGACAGTCCAGCCATTACTACTGGTGACAAGCCTTTAATTGTCCCTGACTGAATGGCCATTGTTTATCTCTTAAATTGAGCACTGAAGCACAAAGACCAGGCTCTGACAGGTTCATGCAATATAAAAGATCCAGAGGTTTTAATTTTTGGCACCAATGTTGGCCTTATTTATGTTTTATTTATTTTACAATATAACTGCATTAGTTAAAGTAAAATGGCCATTATTTTTAATAATGGCCAGAATAATCCGCAAACAATTACAGTCAGTCATTAAAGGCAATAAAGTCTTGATAAAATAAGGGGATGTGGAGCTCCAATTCCTATTACAATGACTACACTAATTTTAAGTGCCGCAGCCTTTCTTTCTCAGCCTGCCGTATACTTCTACCAACTTTAGTCATGCCATCCACATTGCTTTCCTTACATGTAGCAACAGTGGACAGCAATTTTTACTTAACACTGGGCAATCCTCAATACTGACATGGTACATTCAAATAAGAAAAATCAATCTAACATGATGTACAGGTGTATATCTGTACACCAAAATCGAATGTGCTCAGACTAACAGATTTTGTTGAGACAGACACTAAAATCAATAGGGTATTTTATCTTCACAGGCAATGATGCCAGTGCTTTAGCAAGTTGCTGCAAGCTGTATGGTCTATGTTGCCCACTAGTGGATAAAATGGAAATCTATCCTAGTTTTACACAGAGAATAGCTGATAAAAAGTGTCTGTGTGTATGCAAGAAACAAAAATCAGACACAATGCATATCAATCATTTTAAAGCTTATTTATAGATTTTTTTTTACATTATTCCTTAAATATCTCAATAAAAAGGTCCCACCCTTTGCACATTCATGATGACATTGTCTGAACCTGAGCCCGTTGACTCCCCAGTATGGTACCAAAAAGAGAGAAAGAAAACAATAAAAGAACAAAGACTGAGAGTGATTGATGAAGATCAAATAAAATAAACCCTCAAGAGTCTGTCGTGGTGTATTTCCAGTGAGGGCTCAGAGGAACAGTCCTGAGTAAGAGCGGGGGGAAGGGGTAGGGTGGGGGAGGAGTACTACATTAGGGCGGCATAAAAGCAATTTATAGAGTCAATTATGAGGCTTGAGATGCTTCACAGGGTCAGCTGGGAGTTGTGGTCCAGTCCTGGGAGGCTGGGACGATGTAGTCCATGGATTGATGATCGCTGACATTGACAGTGGCAAGGAAAAATCATCTAAAGGTGTTCTCCCACTTTTGACGTTGTTAGATGAAGCCTGGGAAGAGGTTCTGCAGGAGGAGGATTACTCCCACCACCATGAGGCCACAGAAGAACAGCACCAGCCAGACAGGGAACGATCCTGCCCAGACAGAGGTGTGGACAGAAGAGGAGGACAAAGAAGAAGCAGAGGGTGAAGGACTCCGAAATTACAATACATGAGTGCTATCTGGGTGACTTTGGTTTTGTGAACACTTACTTCGGTTGCGCACAGTGTGCATTTGACACCGGCTGTCCACGGCTACGCTTAACATGGCTGCTTCATTGTTCCCTTTCATGTTTTGGCCTTTCACCATCTCAGGCAGGAAGGCCAGATCTGTCACCACGATGCCATGGGACTCCTGCACGTAGTACAGCTTCTACAGAGACACAAGCCATTTAAAGTTACACAGTAGGGCTTGTCAAAGAGATGAGCTGTGCTATCATTAGCTGGTGTCGGTTTATGGGTTATGTAGACACTGATTTTACCTGTATTGAGAATGCGATATAGATAGCTACTGATCCCGTCACAGTTCCGAGGCCGATAAATGTTCCAGAGTCACTATTAAAGAGAAGATTAAAAACATGATTATTTTTTAACACAGCTTTTTGGGTTTTGGGCCTACAGGTTTTAGGCCCTCTCCAATTCTCCATTTATATGCTCCCTCTGGATAATATTATCCATAGTTTTAACATTAGTTGCCATTTTTATGCTGCTGATACTCAGATCTACATACCCATCAAACACAATGACCACTCTGAGTTAGCCAACCTAGAGGCATGTCTGTGTGCTATTAAAAGTTGAATGTCCTCCAACTTCCTGATGCTTAGCAATGCTTTGCAAGACTGAAATGTTAGTCATTAGTCCTCCCAGAAAACTCCCCCATTTTAATGACTTCACACTGAACTTCAATAACTGTATAACTTCTCAGAACTCTACAGTTAAAAGTCTTGGTGTGACTTTTGACCCCAATCTCTCTCTAGACTCTCATATTATAAATGTATCCAAAATCGCATTTATTCACCTCCGCAGTATTGCCAAAATTCGTCCCATGTTAACAATGGCAGATGCAGAGACTATTGTCCATGCGTTTGTCACATCTCGTCTTGATGACTGTAATGTTCTGTACACTGGTCTGCCTGTCTGTAGTACTAAAAGTCTCCAGCTTGTCCAGAATGCTGCTGCCAGAATCCTGACCAGAACGAGGAAGTATGATCACATTACGTCTGTCGTGTCATCTCTTCATTGGCTCCCATCCATGCCAGGGCAGATTTTAAGGTCCTTTCATTAACATATAAGACTCTACATGGCCTTGCGCCGGCTTATTTAACTGATTTGATTTCACCCTATAATCCTTCCCGTGTACTTTATCCTATGATTAAATTGGCTTCTATTTGACCATGGAGGGAGGCCCAGTCACTGTCCACAGACTGTCTGCTGGTTTAGATGTGTTTCTCTCTCCTTCCCTCTCTGGTTGGTAGAGATCCTCTGTTGCTATATTGTTTTTTGTGTTGCAAACTTTTTCCCCTCTGTCTGTATGAGTATGTGTCTCTAGCTTTTAGGTCGGTAACCTGACTCTGCTCCCTGTCTCCTGCCCTGCTGTCCCCGGTCCTGCTCCCTCTCCATGGCCCTGCGTCTCCTGCACCTTCCCAGCCATCAGCCATTAACCTGCCTCTCTGAGCCTTATCATTTTCTCAGCTGCCTCCCTAATGTTTGTTTCTTCCTCCCCATCCTTTGTATGCATGTTTATGTGTTTAAGTGTGAATGCCTTGCATGAGCGAGTCTGTCTACCTCCCAGGTATGCAGCCACCCCACCCACCCCACCATCATCACCCATCTCCTCCACCTCCATCCCACCTTCACCCCCTAATCCTGGTTGTTGCTGCGGCTTCATGACTGGTCATCATTCCTGTCTCCTTCTGTCGAGGCTTACTGCTGCTCCTTCAGTTCCCCTGCTTTGACTGCTTGTCCGTTACTGTGCTCTCCATAAAACTCACAATCTACGTCCTGTACATATGTTATTAGCAAACTAACTTCTATGTATCCTTACACTTTGTATCTTGTTCAATTTTTTTTCTTTTTATTTGATTTAATTGTTTAATTTAAATGTGATAACTTGCCCACTTGGTCGGCACCTGTTACACTCCTGCCTGGCCAGGAAGGGGCCCCCTCTCTCCTTAGTCCTTCCCAAGATTTCTTCCTTTTTTCCCTTACCTTACTTCTTGGGCCTGTAAAGCCCTTTAAAACTACAAACAGTGATTTTGGGCTCTAAATAAACATGAGCTTTTAACTTATCCTTTCCATGGACAATTACACAGAAAAAAGATACAATATAGGATATGTTTTATAAACAATATAAATGCTAAAGCCCACAGACTAGTTATCAACAAATAATTAACAGTGTTCCTGAACTATGTCAAATGTAAAATCCCCTGACTTTTCATTGACTTTTCCATGACTAAAATACTGAATTTCCATAACCTATATAAAAAGGTACCATGCAATTTTTTGAGATGTCTTACTAAAGTTCATCATTCTGTTTTAGTCTGAGGGGGCAGTAAATATATTTGGTGAATATGTAGTTAATATTTTTTTAATCAAGGCAGACAGAATTCCATGATATTCCAAGAGTTTATTAAATCACCTGAATTTCCTGGCCTGGAATAGAGTTTTCAAAATTCCATGGCTTTCTAGAAATTCCATGACCGGTGGGAGCCCTGAATAAAAACTTTTTTTTGCACTTGCTTGATCGGGCCAATCGGTCAGAGGTTTACTCTAATTTTGTATTTTTTACCCTGGCTCAGTGGTGAATGTAGGATTTTTAATTCTGTAAAAGTCCTCATTGATGCATTAATTGTATTTATCAGTGAACTAATAACTAAGTGAATAAAGCTTTTCTGTAGGTGAAACCGGCAGTAACATGGCAAACAAACAAAAACTGCACAGGACCTTTATGAGGACATTAAACTCTCCATTCATCAGTCTTGACCAGATGATGGCTGCCAGCGAGCAGCTTTGCCAGGTGCTGCCAGCTCGTGCCATACATATAGACTAAAAATGAGATGGCTAACTAAATGACCTTTTTCACAGCAGCCATTTTGGCATGAAAAAAACACGTTACTAATGACATCAATGAAGGCTCTGTTCCATTTAGGTCTAACAGAGCCAGGGTCCTGCTTTTGTTCATTCATTGTTCATTAATGTCATTAGCAACACCTCTGTTTACCTGCTATTTCACGTCAAAATGGCTGCTGTGAAAAAGGGCTATTCTTACTTGGAAAATGCTTTTTTTGGTGTCAAACCCTGTCTTCCCAATGTGTCACACAAATGTTTCAGCATCTGTGGTTGTGTGCTGCAGTGTGAAGTGCAATCCAAACCCGCCCTCACCTGACAGCCAGACAGGAGATGACCTCAGTGCCACAGGGAGCTGTCAGCATGGGAAGGAAGCTCTTGCCGTCCCACTTGGTGAGGTAGCACGGAGGCGGTTTTCGGTCTCGTTTGTGGGGGATCTGGACAGTGTAAAGCCTCAGGGCATCTTTTTGGTCCTCCACCTTTCCAAATCTGAAACGATCAAAAACATAATTGCATGTAGGTTATTTCACGGCATTTTAGATGGAAATGGTGAGCAGGTGTGATACTGTTGCATAGCAGGAAAAAAAAAAGTTGTTTTGCCTGCAAGCCATGTAGCGGTACGCCTTGTCAGCAATCTGAGGCATGGTGTCCTGCCAGCGGAGGCTCATAGCTAGCTGGTTGCCGCTCCACACACTGCAGACAAAGTCCCGACCAACGGTCACAAGGTGCTACATGGGAACACAACACAAATTAGTGCTTGCTTTTTTTGCAAATCCGTAAATGTCATTATGATGAATTCAAATATCAAGGTGCAACCTTGTTTCCTGGACTCATATCCAAGTCTTCAACCTCCCCTTCATGTGCTTTGAAGTCAAACTTCTTCGTCAAGGATGGGAACTGTGGAGTCAAGGCAATATGATAAAGATCAAGACTTAATATCTTAGGATGCGACCCAGAGTATCTTGCTTCAAACCACAATGTCAAAGTGGAAAGTTTACCTTGATAGATTTTTGTATTTTGTGTGTTTACATTGTCCAATTACTAATTGGACAATGTAACGAGGACTTCAGAACAAATGTCACATGCACTGACAAGTGGCTTATTTACTGGTCAGAATTTTGGTAGCCTGTCATCCTGCCAGGTTAAGAGAGTTAGTTGTTGGGCGAGTCAAAACAAATGTGAATCCAGTCCCATTATCCAACAGAATAGAGCCAACAATCCCAAAGGTGATACAATAGACCTTTTTTCACAGCAGCCATTTTGACCGGAAATAGCAGGTAAACACAGGTGTTAGTAATGACATTAATGAGGGTTCTGTTCCATTTAAGTGTAGTTAAGAGTCTTTCCAGTGAGCCAGCATGAACAACAGCAGGACTCTGGCTCTGTTAGACCTAAATGGAACAGAACCCTCATTAATGTCATTAGTAACACCTGTATTTACCTGTTATTCATGTCAAAATGACTGCTGTGGAAAAGGTTTATAAAAATGAAATAGCAGGCCAATACCTGTACAGAAAGTATTGCATGGCGAGGATAGGCAGACAAAAGTCTAATTGACTCAGAAAGCAATTCGTTTATTTAGTGTATCCCCCACCCAGAAAGTTTCTAATATTGCCTTTTTCTATAGCTGATTAGGTTGTCTAATGTAGGTCATCTGGATGGAAACATTTCAACACTGTTGTAAATACACATCTATTTTTGGATACTGATAGCCTCTCCAAGCATGAGGAACTGCTGGCTTATCAACTGTCAACATCCGCCTCTTTATACCCATGATCCCTTGCATTTTGGGGTCATTTCCTGCATTTGGCTGGGATTACGTCAATGTCTGCCCCATATTCCTGGGCTGGAATGATGGGAACATGATTGCAGTGCAGTCGGGGAATCACTCATGGAAACTTGGGAATTCAGCACACTAAACTGCCTACACAGCAGTACATTTTATTAATTATTACTCACTATACTAATGTAAACTTCCTCATAATCTAGCTTTTTAGTATACATCTCTGGTATGAATGCACCCTGAGATGAGAAAAGCATCTTATTTCTCTTAGCTGTCAATAGCTTGGCAAACGGCTCACCTCCCAAACTCGGATGTGCCCATCTGTGCCTCCTGTTAGGAGAAGACCAAGGTCCGAGCTGAACCGAACAACCTTCTGAAGCGGGTCCTGCAGGCTGATGTCTGACTGCACTTCACCCAGGCCAACCACAGAGATCTGGGCTGTCTCGTCCTTCATTTCTGGCACCTCTTTGGCGGCTGCAGCTCCGTCTTGTCCTCCTCTGTCGCCTTTCCCTGCCCGCCGCCTGGCACCGCCTTGCTGCTCGCTGTTGCCAACTGCAGGGATAAGAGAATAAAGCAGGAGGACAGGTTTAGGCATAGACATGGGTCCAATAATGGCCATTTCCTAAAAATCAGATATTGGTCAAAGAACGTGATGTGATGGATATGATGTAGTTTGACTGATTACATGATTATTGTGGGAATCCATCAATGTCATTATGTATATTTAAGTTCGTCTGAAGTTGTTGCCCTGCTTACCATCTTTCTCAGAAGCTTTGTGTCCCTCTTTTTGCTGGCACCGTTTAAACCGCATCAGGCAACAGTTACCGTCCTGCCCTGCAGCAATGACACCATCGCCTATAGCCATGTTCATAGTGGCGCGTAAATCAGTATCGTGAGAATGAAGCAGGGTAGCACTGTACTGGTGGTCTCCAACCAACTGCAAGCCCAAGAAGTGCTGAAACAGGGAGTCAGGGGTTAGTGAGCAGTCTCCTTTTGAACAATCTGTTCTCTTCTACTGCCACTCCTATTGCAGCTAATTTGCAGCCAATCAAATGCTACAGTCCATACTTTAAGTCATAATTTCTACCTTACAAGTTCCTGCTCAAATGTTTGCATTTGAGCAGCATGCTGCATGTTTATATAACCCCTTTGCTGTGTTATTATCTATTTTTCTTTGCTGACGTCCAGTTTCTGTGTATGGATCAAATGTTTCATATTATCTTAACAGGTCCATAAACAACTGATCATAGTCATCAAACAAACAGCAGGAAACGTAAAGTACTGCAAATATAAAACAACAGTTTTATTCATGATACTCCGTGCTTACCACTGCATTTTTTATGCCCGTTTTGGAAGCCCCTCCTCCTCCTGCAGTGATCACCAGCCCTGTTTTCGGGTCCACCTTAATTGTGTACAAGGGAAATGGGGCCCTGTACAGATCTGGCACCTTCCTCCTCCCCATTGTTGTGCTGCTGGTCAGTCGGACTTCTTCATAAAACCACCGCTAACATACGACTGAGGAAAGGAGAGTGATAGTATAATTTTGACATACTTTATTCCCTCCTGTTGGGGTAGATCAAACCAGGCCCTACCGTCAATTTAATTAAACCTTTGGCCAAGAAAGGTAAAGAAAGTGTATTAACAGGGAGTCACTTTATGAAGGACTGGTGCCAATATATTACTTTCTGCGAAAGAGAGAACTGGACATACAGGACTAGCGATAGAACCATTAAGCCGATGACCTGTATGTATATTCTATCTTTCTCTGTGCCGTTTTTAACGAGCTGTCTTTGTGTCAACTTAATGGCTCCACTTACGCACAACAAACGCTCGGAGACTCGTAAGTCAATCTTGCTTGTTCAAGTAAACTAACAGAGACGCAGTCTTCCTAACGATGGCCCCATCTGCTTGTCGTGGCTTTTGGCATGTAGTCACATGAGCCGGTTGGTTAGCTTTGTTGTTTGGCTAAGACAGTGGCTAATATGGCAGTCATAAACACTGACATCAAAACTACGACACCAAGAGTGACATTTTTGACTATAAACTGTCGTCTGTCATACAAAATAATATTTGCTAAGATTATGTGACAGTTAACACCAACTGTAGCTACGTTGGCTCCCCTAACAATAACATTTAGCCGGAGTTAACGTTAGCTACCTAGTTCGCCTGCTAGCCACTGCTGGCGTCATAACTGCAAGTTTACTACCTGTGCAATTGCTCTGATTTCTCTTCCGTCGTGGTTTTATCCGCTAAGTAATGAAACAGATGATTCCATTGTGTGCTGTCATTGGCAAAGGTGTGTAAAAGACGATAAGCTAACAGCTAGCGGCTAAATCCGGAGCTGGACTGCCACTTCCCTACCTACACGTCAGCAGCGTGCGCTGCGTCATGATGTCACCACAAGAACACCTCAGATGGACTGACGCAGACGTAACAGCTGCAGTTACAAATTTCCTAAAATTATAGTTTATTGGTTATTATATCAGATAGCCTAAACTGTAAAATATCAAGAGCTCTTTTAGAAAACCGTAGTGTTAATGGGAAAAATGAAAGTATTTAACACCCAGTATATTAGTGAACATTATTTGAACAGTTTCGAACAGTATTTTCTTATTTTGTGATTAGTTATTTAACTTTCATACGTTGTGTTTATTTGTACTTGTTATTAATTTATTTCCGTATTTTGCATAGTAGTATTTATTTTGTTTTAATAATCTATTGTCCGTATTATATTTTATATTATGTATACTGTATTTTGGCGTTGATTTCTTTTTAAAAGTACACTCTACAGTACATTTTTAAAAATCACTTTATATGAGCCCAATTCCACTTATTTCTTAAATCTCTGATCCTTATCCTTATATCTCTGTCTCATTATTAAAATATGACTGTCTTACTCTAGCCTACTAAGTATCACTCGAGGTCTCTGGGTAAATTGATGTAAATCTCGAAATAACGCGATGAAATATTGGACTGATAATTGTAAAATAATTATTCACAATAGGAAGTTTAAAAAAAGTTGGTTATTGAAAAGAGACATGAAAAATAATAATAATAATGATACGGGGCGTTTTAAATATTCATTTTCCCCTTAACACTATACTTCTCTATAGAGAAGTGTATAAGAGCTCTTGAGATTTTACAATATAGGCTATCTGATATTATCTTAAATTCTTGATAGGCTATAAACTTTATGTAAATTGTTTATGGGTACATTGCTCATAAATATTGGAGGAGTGTGAGTTTTCACTGTCGCTATACGAGAATAAAAAGTGTGTGACAAAAGTGGAGTAGGCTACACTTCTTAATATGCAAGCACCGGTGTGGGGAAACATATAAAGCTTCTTGCTCAGGAGAGTGCTAAAATTCTCAAACTCATACAACCCTGTTCCAGAACAATCAATCACGTTTCTCGCTAATAAAATAGCATAATCCTCTGTCAACTGTCAAACGATGTACTCTAATCCAACCCGTTATCTGTCTCCACCTTATATGCCCTCACTCCTTTTACTGATGCTGCTGTTGAAACAGTACAGTATATTAATTATGGTGCCGGCTGTCCTCTGGGGTAATCCGTTTCGCCACAGTAGCATCATTAGGGAAATCCAGCAGTAGCCCAAATTAATTACTGTTGACATGTGCGCAAGCCTGACAATGTCTCTGTGGGCTATAAAGTTAATTCGGCATTGTTCCCCAGGCTAAAGGTGACTGTGTTCTCTATCCTGTTGTGTGGTGTCCCATGATAAGGTAAGTGTCTGTGCATGTCATTGCCCCATAGGCTACAGAGAACATCAGAGAGAGTGACGGTCAATTTGGGACATTGAAAGACCGTGTTGCTGTTGCTGAATTGTTTCCGGTTGATGGCCAACTGGGTATCGACCAGAGGTTCGATGCAGAGTTTCAGTGGAACAATCAATAGAGGCCTGTCGGCGGTGTCATTGAAAGCTGCAGAGTTTGGGCCGGTTACGTGCGGCTGGCTAAATGGGACACGGACAGATGCATGGGCTTCACGACACCACCAAACAAAATATGACAAGACAAAAATCACAGAGGCCAGATGCAGAGTAGGTGCTGTAGGCTTGAGGTTGACCGTCCTAGTAGATTTAGTTTCTTTATGGTAATATTACAGTGCATCAAAAACAACATTTGTGGTAAAATTCAATATTTAATCCCCCAAAGAGTGTTATTGTGTTTCTAGGTGTGGAGAATGAAACCTGTGATCAGAATAGTCACTTTTATACATTGCACATCCTCTGGTTAAGCAAACTTTTATAATATGAAATAATGGTGCGATTTCGCTGGGAGAACCAGTTTCAATTCCCAGACTAGAGGAAACTGAATAAATTCTGCTGCTACCTTCCTCAGCAACCACTGTCATGGTGCTCTTGGGCAAGACACTGAGTCTTCAGCTGATCCTAGTGTGACTGTGCGAGTGCGAGGCAGCACACAGGAGCACGAAGCTCAGCTCACTTTCCCTGAGCAAACTTAGGTTATAACAGGAAGGGCAGTTGCCATGTGAGTCTGAAATAGTTGGTATTAAAGCAACTTCATGCAGAAGTGGACTGATGTGCGTGAATTAACAGCAATAAACTTTTACTGCGCAAAATTATGAATAAAACTTTACTCAAAATGATTATTACCGTTCTCTCCTATTATTTGCAGCCTTGTGGGAGAGCATAGTGGGAAAGAGGTGGTGATGGTTTAAGGGGGCGTGGTTATTGAGGGATAAAAATTGGAGATGGAGGAATGGTTGCGTCAAGCTACTTAGACAAAGCTAGAGTGAGAGCGGAAGTCTGGCGATGTTACTTGCAAAATATAATGCAACGCGTTAATTAAAAAAAGTGTAATGAACATCAAAAATCGTATATGACTATAAAAGTAATTTATATAAAAGAAAAAAAAGTTCCCTTTGTTCACTGGTCTGGTGTAAATTTGGTGTGTGAGAATTTTAACTTTAGATTAAAGCTAAATTTAATAGTGGCCAGGAACTGGGGCTTCATAACCACACAAAGAGCCGGCCACTGAAGTGACTTCAAATGATCTAGGCCTACTGTTTTATGAAATAGTGACAACTGCTTATGTTGGCTTGTATAGGCTTGGCGTTTTAACAATATGTTTTGTGAGTCCTATAGACTCATGTGTGAGGATGTAATGAAAGGTAAACTCATTTGGTCAACCTTTCAGTGTATAATAATATGGCTACATTAGGTCGTAAAAGGGACATTTTACAAAACACAGCAATCACAATTTTTATTTACTGAGCAATAACCTTGAAATAAACTCTTTGTTTTTACGTGTGACTCAAAAACAGCGAAAGCCACGTTCGTTAATAAGAATTTTATTTGAAAAGCGAGCGGGAAGTATGCTTTTATTCCGTGTAGCTTGACAGTGGAGCGGTTCCGTGTCTTCTGCGGAAAACACCCAGACCAAAAAAGCCAGCAGTGGGGGTTTATATACCCGTCGAGACACTTTCTATGAGCCATTTTTATTTCTACCAGACTACCAGAAGGTTGAACATGTAAACTGCTGTGGTCAAGGCGGGCTCATGACACCCACATCTTTTAAAAGGGAATAGCACCCCAAAAGAGACGAGAACTGGCTTTCCAGACGGTAAGCGGATGCAATAATATTGCATATGCAGATTATTTTCACAGCATCTGGTAGAACGGGGACAAAATCTCAGCTTCCAAAATAGGAGATGAATGGAAATAAGATGCTGCACATCGGGTGTCTGGAAAATGAAGATCCAAAGCTAAAAATCACCGTCAGCTATTGTGTATGAAATGTATATATAGATATAGATATCATCAGTCATAAAGCTTACAGATGCAAAAGCAGACAGATTTGTTGGATTACTAAATATGACTAAGTGGCTTTAGCCCTACAATGGTCCTCTCTGTCACCTGACAATGCTCCGTGTGGCAGATCCTGATTGCATGCTTGATTATTATTATAGTCAAAGTCCCAAATGTCGTCGGTCAACACCAGTACAGTTTATGACATTTGTTTTTAAAACTTCTGTATTTCCCTTGTCTTGACAGAGCGCAACATGTAGGCAGGCCTACAGCATTGAGGCTGGCCCCAGTACGTGCCGTTCTGTTAGTGTGGAGAGAACGTCACCCCAAACTGCGTTCAACAATCTGTCAGTTTAATTATACCTTCCTCATCCGCAAATGTACAAACCTCATGAACACCATTTATATCATTATTCGAATCTTTAATGGTCACTGTTCAATTCGGCATGCGTGTAAGATACCAGGCAGCACTAATTAAAAAAAAATCAGCTTTGATAATTGGTTCTGTCGGGTCGTTACCGCACACCATGGTGTATTTTGATGGAGTGAAAGGTTCGGGAATACCAGTTTTGAAGTTGAAATTTTATTGAAAGACATGCTGATTCGTTAGTGGGTGCATGCTGAATTGAATTGTGTATCCTGCCAATTTGATCTTTAGTCATGCTCTAGGAACCTCGCATCTTTGCCAATAAGCAAGGCAACATTGAACAACTACATTTTTGAATGGAGTTTGGTGACATGTGTGCTCTATACAGGAGAGAACGGCGCAGGGCTAGAGTGAACCTGCTGCTCTTTCTAATAAGCCAGCAGAAAACAGGTGCAGAGAAAAAGCCGTCCCATTTAGTTAAGACTACATTTTTTTTTATCCGCTTTACAGATCGCACAGTACCAGATGCACCTGTGTTTATGCACAGGCTCACTCAGCTCACTCAATCAGTTTTGGTGGAGGAACTAATTGATGACATTTCTTCTTTATGTATTCCTTCTTTAGGCTATGTGAGGTGTGACTATGGAAGCCCAAAAAGAACAAAGTTGTCCAGCCAAGAGGAATGAAGAAGGAGAGAGAGGACACCATGCAAACCTGAACTTTGTTGGTATATTGCTATCGTTATTGAATTCACCCTTGCCTCTGCCATGAAACCCAATTATGGAGTACAGAGTACAAAAAGAGCTGGAGAAGGAATTACGTTCGTAAAGCAGTCGAACGAGGAAACAAGAACTGCACATTCTCTGTAATGTGTAATTGAAGAGTAGGCGTACTAGGTCTGCGCATATGACACAGTCCTATCTGAGTCAAATGACAGTGATGGATTGAACAACTATGGGCACAACAATGTAATAAGGCATCAGTGCACAGGGCCTGACAATCAAGACGCTACTTGTGACTCATGCCACATATGTGGCATCTCAGGGCAACAAGGTGGTTACAGAGCAGAATAGAAAAGAGCAGATGATAGAGCTTGATGTACGCCTGAAAGTTACCACAGTATCTAATCTACTCCTGTAGGACAGTAACCAGATTTTCATCATTGTGATTAAAAAGAGGGCGGGAACCAGAGATCCCCATTATGCCTCGGAACCGGGCCTTTTCAGAGCCAGAGTACTCTGCGGAGTATTCGGCTGACTGCTCGGTCACCCTGCCGTCCGACCCTGGTCAGGCGGTGGGGCGGACACATGAGGTGACAGTCCGCAGCTCAGGTTGCTGCCTCTGCCTGCCACGGTTCATGCGCCTCACCTTCGCGCCCGAGTCACTGGAGAACCTCTACCAGACCTACTTCAGACGGCAGAGACATGAAACCCTTCTGGTGTTGGTGGTGTTCGCTGCCCTCTTCGACAGCTACATCATTGTCATGTGTGCCGTGGTATACACAGGTGACAAGCTGGCCTCTGTGGTGGTGGCATCGGTGGGACTGGCAGCAGATATCATTCTCTACTTGCTGTGCCGCTATGGACTGCTGCCGGACCGCATCTCACGGCGGGTTGTGCCCTACGCCCTGTGGGTGCTTATAGCGGCTCAGATATTCTGCTACTTGGGTCTGAACTATGCTCGCTTCCATCAAGCTAGCGATACGGTGGGCTGGCAGGCTTTCTTCAGCTTCTCCTTCTTCCTCACGCTGCCGCTGAGATTGACACCTATCGTGCTGATCACTGCTGTGTCCTGTGGGGTTCATACCCTGGTTCTGGGTGTCACCATCGCCCAGCAACAACAAGAGGAAATCCAGGGAGCAGCGCTGGGCAGACAGGTGAGAACTGGTAGGGAGTGCGGTGGGATGGAGTTGCAGGTAGATGGAAGTTGCCTGAAATGCTTCAAGGTGTCGCTGCATTTCGTTTACCTTTACCTTAGACTAAATCGTGACCAAAAACTTCCCACCTGACGTAGTGCCTTCCTCTTTGCATTTATACAAAAGAGACAGATGTGAAAAATAGACACTCAAAAGGTGAATTTTGTTGCTAAAATCTGCCACCTCAGAACCACAAACTGCTTGTTTAAGTCCACCATTACAAGTACAAGCACTGTTTGAATGGAACAAGTGTTTCTAAAGGACAGTGCCCCGATATACAATGTCACAGTGCTGTACAATACAAGGATATTTATTTATTTTATTTGTTGGAATTATTTGGTATCACGCCAGGTGTGAAATTTGTCTGCAATGCTAGAGGTGCCTCAAGAATATGGAAAACAGCAAGACAAATGATGGGTTTCGGTCTTTGGTTTTTCATCTCCAAGAGTAGCTATCAAAGTTGATTTTAACTTCAGTGAAACTGAACTCTTTAAAAGAATACAAAATACCCTTTTTCTAACTTACCCAGACTGAGACAAGATGTTTGATACCATTTTCACCTCTGTACGTCCACTGGTTTGGTTCCAATGGGTAGCAGTTCATGTTAGCTTAGCATAAAGAAGTCTACAGGAATCAGCTAGCCCAACTCTGTCAAAGTGGAAAAAAATCAATCTTACCTCTGAAGCGGTCTTATTTACACAATATGATGTATGTTACATGATAATGAAATATATATCTTGGAATGTTTTTTTTAAACGAGTTGTTTTAGGAGAAGTTTTGAGGAGAAGTTAGGAAAAGTTAAAAAAAAAAATCCAAGATGTGTATTTCAAATATGTTGTGTGAATAAGACAGCTTCAGACTTGCTGGAAGGTTTATTTTTTCACTCTGATGGAGCTAGGCTAATGACTCCTGTAGACTTTAAGTCTTTCTGCTAAGCTAACAAGAAATGCTACCCATAGGAACTTAACCAGTGGACGTACAGAGGTGAAAATGGTATCGAACATCTTGTCTCAGTCTGGGAAAGTCGGAAAAAGGGTATTTTGCCTGAAACATTGGAATATTCCTTTAAAATGTTCTTTGCACAAATATATCTGTTCTGAGTGTACTTGGGAAGAAAGCCAAAGTATTATCAGAACCTGTTTTTAAGCAGACACTTTTTTGACACAGTGTGCAAGGTTTTGAATGGGTCACGTTCAGAGTCAGGACTGAAATAAATGCAAATGAAATGCAGCAACATCTTGAGGCCTTCGGGGTACAATGGAGGGTGAGATTTTTGAGAACACTCTGCACAAATGGAACTAAATGTGGGTGGGTGAACTATCTAAATTGTAGATTGAGCTATAGGTTTACCTATTGGAAGGAGTCACATACATGGAGATGATTTGAGAGAGAATTTGACTCGGTGGCCTGTTAATCACAAACACAGTGACAAAGGGATAGGGGCTTTGACTGGAGATCGGTTAACTGGGAAGAATCAGAGAACGGGGAAACCGAAGAGACACACAGCAGACATTGCATTAACAGATAGAAATAATGATAGGTGAGTGTGTTCATGTGGAGGAGGAGCAGGGTGTCGTTGATTTGGAAGGAGAGCTGTGGGCTTTTACATGGCAGAATGGATTTAGAGAATGACACAGGCCTTTGTGTGGGCTGGTGTGGAGGACACTCCTGAGGGACGGGTGGCATGCCTGACATGAAGAAAATGACGGATAGAATGACAAATGTGGAATCTCGACCGGAGTATTAAGTCACAGAATGAGACTGCATTTTTCAGGTGGAGCAAGCATACGCACGAGGATAATAATTTCTTTCAATGAATTCCTAACTGTGAAATGGATGAACACTTTGAGGGCAAATTTCACATTTAGACTCAGTCCAGTTTTGATCTCTGAGCCTTCATCAATAGATATCACTGATGAGTGTTCATAGGGGCTTTTCTCAAGTATCTATCTTCAGTGGAAAGAGCACAAAACAATACAAGCCAAAGGCAAAGGCAAATCGAGATTGACCCTGAGCCCTCAGACACCATTATACAACGTATATGGTGTTCATTGTGTTCAAGGCCATTCAACATTGACATTCCAGGACTGTTTAGAGCTCTCTTCCCTGACAGTGTTTGGTTGTCAATAAGCTACATTCTGTCTCATCATTAGGCTACTTTAATTCCAGAAAACCTGTTCAATAAATGGTAAAGCATCCGATCTGAACTTCCATCTGCAATCAGAGGATCGAAACATTAGCACGGGCCAGCGACAATTCGGGGAATGTTGGTTTTACCATTCTGACCCCAACCCTTGCTAAGCCACAGCAACCTCAAATCTAACCCTGTGTTCACACAACCACTAACTTGGTAGGTAAATTGGTACAATGTACGATGTAACACACATCGTAACACACATGATACTTTGTGTGAATAAGACAGCTTTGGAGTTGCTGTAAGGTTTATTTTTTCACTTTGATGGAGCTAGGCTAATGACTCCTGTAGACTTCAAGCCTTTATGTTAAGCTAACATAAAATGCTAACCATCGGAACCTAACCAGTGGACATACAGAGGTGAAAATGGTATCGCAAATCTTGTCTCTGCTTGGGTAAGTCAGAAAAGGGGTATTTTGCCCAAAACATTGGAGTGTTCCTAGCAAATGCTAATTTGATGACAAATGAAAAGAAACAGAAAAAAAACTAAATAAATATCGATATTAAATCAATATTGTGTGATAAGACTAGATGCCATCTTGGATTTCAATATCGTAATATCGTGATATGACATAAGTACTGTCTCTTCTTAGTTGTAAAAGCTGCATTACAGTAAATGGATGCATTTTTATTGACTGATTAGACTGTTCTGTGATTTGCCTCTAGCTGCTCGGTCATCATATCCACATTACTAATGATTCTTTATCAGAGATCTCATTGTGTGTCGATCAGAATTGCTTTTGAGACGGTTGAAATTGTAGATAACAGGGATGCTTTGAATTGCTCCTATCAACTTCTTGTGCACTTACCAGGTAGAAGTAGTTTTTATGAAATTAACATCACAGTGCTGTGGGAACAAGGAAGTGTGGTAATCTGATTGGCAGCTGACAGGTGATGATTGTGAAAAGTTCAGCCGTGGTGGGAAACTTGTTGACTGTCTACACATTGACCAAGTTTTTAGACTCTCAGCTCATTGGGAAGTAAATGAACTTCCAGTAACCTGTTGATTGTATTTGAACATGAGATAAGGCCTGAGTTTCCATTCATGCCAGAAAGCTAACAGTTTATCTCGATTTTAAGTTTTCCTATGCTCTTACGACTATTATACAAATGCTCTGCAAGCAGGTTATTTTGACACAATGAGGAAAAGAGAGAGAGTAATATCCAAGGGAAACAAATCCTTTAAGATCATCACCAGTTTTGGATGGTAATTTTGTGTGGCTGTGTTAATAGCATGTAGACCCCTAACTCTGTGCATCCTATTTTGTTGTCAAAGCTGCTGGCCAACATTGTGATCTACGTGTGTGCCATCACTGTGGGGGTCATGTCTTACTACATGGCTGACCGCAAGCATCGTAAGGCCTTCCTGGAGGCCAGACAGTCACTGGAGGTCAAACTCAACCTGGAGGAGCAGAGCCAGCAACAAGTAAGATGGGAAGCAAGATAAAAAAATAGTGTGTGTCTGTGTTTAAAGAGATACAGAGATTTGTGTCTGTGTAACAGCTAATAAACATTGCTCAGAGTGTGATGTAAGGGCTTACTTTCACTTAAGTTTAGTGACAGAATTTTTCACTTTTATGTGATATACCACTGGCCAAACACAGACAGTAAATGTTTCAGGTTTTGGTGCCAGTCCAAGGGATTCTTTTTAAAGCCACCATTTTGGGTTCAACAGTATTTCCAGTTTCACTGCGAACAGAGGCCTCAGTAGACCAGAATGCAATGGAGTCACGAGACTTGTGTTTTGCATAAGGGCTGCGGCAGTCATCATAGTCTCACATAGTATCACACTGTGTACGCAAAATAGTTGGCTAGCTATATTTACCCATATGCCCACCGTTGATTGAAAGCAATAAGTTCACACCCTGCATCAGGGGGTTGTCTAAAAGTATTCTGGGAAATGTAGGAAATCACTAACCAAATGAAATCAGATGGGGTAGGTTGAAAGTGGGTACACCGAAAAGGTAAAACACAATGCTTTATCATAAAATAACTCCTGGAATTTATTTAATATGACAGATTAATGATATTTAACAATGTAAGAATATGGTCTGTTTTTCCTTCACGGAAAAACTTCCCAAATACAGGTGTCCAACTGCAAAGTTATTTTTCTTTATTTATGTTTGACCAACAAAGTGATGTACTAAAGTGAAAAAAGGTTGTTTTTTGAGTTACCCCATCATTATTGTAATATAAAATGAAATGTTTGCGTTATGACACATCTCTGTTTAAGAAGTGAGTGCAAGCTACCCTTTCATGCAGTCCTAATTGGATTTTTAAGGGCCTAGACACCACTGCTTGTGCATGTTCAGCCAGTACGGATTTGATTTCTGCTGTTTTGAATATGTGCATGCAGCATGTGTGTTGGTCTGTTTGGCGTTTGTCTGTTTGAGTTAGCACTGTGTCAGCAGTCAGTTCCCCTCCCTGCTCCTGCCTCATATCTGTGGCCATTGGGCATTCTCGATCACTACTATTTATGGAACAGACGGTTTGTGCCATAGACAGCAGGAGAATGAGGAAAAAAAGGCCAAGAAGAGGGAGCGAGAGAGAGAGTAGGAAGGAGTGATTATAGAGGAGGAGGAGGGGGAAGGAGGGAGCAAAGGTGTTTGGAGAAAGAGGGAAAGCGAGAGAGGAGAAGATAGAGAGAGAAAAAAATAGAGGCCTGATAAGACCACGAGAGGAAGAAACTCCCAGAATACTAATGGAGAAGCATGGGCTGCTGGGAGACGAGGGCCGCCAGCCAATCAAGGAGCATCCGGTCGCTGCCGGTTACCATGGCAACCACCCTCCTGAGACAGTGTCAGCTGTAATCACAGAGCTGACTCGCTCGCTCGTTTTTTTCCCCCTCTCTCTTTCTCTTTCCCTCTCTGTCAGGTTTTGATAAGAATATTGAAACCTGACATGCTGCCCCCCACCCCCACCGCCCTCCTTTCACATGTAGACTAATGTGTGTTTGTGTGTTTGTGTATGTGTGTGTAGGTGTATGTTAATGTGTATGCACTGAATGCTCAAGTGAAGTGGTCAAGTGTCTTTGTGTGTGTGCATTTCTGTGTTTACTCAAGGCTTTTTGTTTTGTTTGACGCATTAGTGTTTTCTGCATTGCTGGGACTGGGTCACTGAGAGCAGGATCTTTGTAGCCACGTTGACTGACATTTTGAGGCCATTCATCTCCCTGTAAACAATGCTCTCTACAAAGTCTGTCAACCATTTCCACCACAACATCCACACTTTTTTTCCCTTCAGTATGCTATTGATCTGCCTCTTACTACGATAAAGCCTTTGGGTCAATCTCCATAGAAACTATATAATGGACATTCTTCTTACGTCAGATGACGTGGTTAAGTGATTGAGGCACTAGGCATGACTTATATATCAATCTCAATCTCTCTCTCTCTCTCTCTCTCTCTCTCTCTCTCTCTCTCTCTCTCTCTCTATATATATATATATATATATATATATATATAGATAGATAGATAGATAGACCCTGTAGATTCACCGTATTGCCCCAGATTAAATTCTGTTGCCAGGACGGTCAGTTGTGAGAAATCTTCCCTATACATAAAGTGGCCAGTCCTTCACAGAGGTAAATACAAAGTGTCTCCTAAACACCAGGGAGCAGCTGGACTGACCATCATCAGATCTTTTGCGTGTCTTGTCTTTCTGGATCCTTTGGTAGAGAGCATCACAGACCAGCCGAGTTGGTAAACACGAGTGTGCTGCTATCTTTCACTGCAGTTGGGAGCCACCTACATGCAAAGTTCCCCTGTGTAGCTTTAAAGTCATAATCTTTAACTTTTCATCGAAATAACTGCCTGTTTTTCTCCTTTCTATGTGCCAGCACCGACATTGAGTGCAAAACACCACAGTAATGTGTAGTGTTGCCAGAATAAAGAAAAGCAAAAATCTTGTGAATTATCACTTTAAAGGGTAATTATGGTTATTTGTAACCTTGGCTTTGTAATAGGGCTGGGTGCTATGGCAAAAATATTTTCACAATATTTTTTTCTGTATTGATCGATATCGATATATATAATGATATATCATTTGATAATGCTGCCAAACGACGACACAATTGACTGTTGTTTTGGTACAGCCCCACTCGCGCTGCCAACAGCAGAGCCACCAGGATGTTGGTCAAAACTTGTGGACAGAGTAACATGGGCCCACATTTTCATACTCAGTGTAGTCACTGGGATGGTACCTTTTCAGATGTTGAAAAAGATTCGTTTTGTTTCCCATTTTGGTTGGCACTGACCGACGGCATATTCTGCACACTGTTTTATTCTGCACTTTGTCGCTTTTCAGGTATCTAAACCACTTCGATATAATTGATATTGTGTTTTTTGTCAACAATTTCCTCAGCTTTGGAGGATAACGCCAGTTCACTTTCAACGTTGCTTTCATGCTCCTCACTTCCACTCATCTTTTCCTTTTTTTACCCCAGATTTTTCCAGTGTACATCCACTCTCCCCACCTGTAGCCTGTCCAAAGTTTATCATCATTATCGATTATCGATTTAATCATGATCCCCTATTGAGATCGTTTTATTGGCCAGCCCTACTTTGTAATATTTTATTTTCCTGGTATTTGCCATCATGATTGATTGGTTAAAACTTTTTTAACTCCACTGTTTTGGATGTGGGTGTTCCAACAAAGCAGCTTTCATGCTGAATGAAATCATGTTCTTCTGATATGACATGAATGCAGCAAAGCACAAGGAAGTACATGAACAGAAAATGATGTGATAATTCTTAAGTAAGGTTATGAATGACCCAGATAGATGTAGAATGTTAACCTCAAGATATTATTCTCGAATTAATTTTGATCATACATTTCATTTTGATAATACTATACAGCTATGCTCTGGTAAATTAGCTGTCTCTCAGTATCACAGTAACCTGTTATGCAAATTGTTTCCTTCATCGTCGTTCGTTCATCTGTTCAGCACTGCTTTGCTAGCTCAATGTAGTTGTTCCTAAAATATTTGCCATTTTTTTCCCCGTCGGGCTATAACTTAATCACTGCAGCTATAAATAAAAGTTGTAATGATAACACTGGTTCTGTGAGCAATACAATACAACGTTTTTTTTTTTTTTTAGCACTGGGCAACTGCTTTGCTAGCTCAATCAGCTGTCACCCAGAGATTAGCCCCTGGAGCTGCAAAATTATACCTAACACTGGACAAGCGAGCATTGTTCATAAGACAGGCCATCGTTTGACTGACGTAAGAGCTGAATTTTGCTCCTGACTTCTTGCACAGTGGGACAATAATTCACACGTTTGTTCTAGTTGTTCTAGTTAATCAGTTTGCACTATGAAAATTTCACATCACCAAATCTGCATGTATAATGGTCTTAATACTAATATTAATATAATATTAATGTTAATATTTGACAAGAAGCAACTTTGCCACAGCTGATACAACTGAAGGGGTCACCAAAGTCATAACACTTCAAATTGTACTGGTAGCTTCATAGATTTGTAACTTCAGTGCTGTTGTATTGAAAGGATAGCTGTGTGTTGAACAACATTGCTCCACATGGACTTCAGAAGTACATCAAGCTGCACAGTGCACTAAGTGATGTAATTTTTCACAAATTCAGTCATTATAATGGCAAAGACATCAGAATCCATCAAAACTTTATCAGGATTTTTGAAGATCGATAATCTATTTGGATTAAAGCTGCTATTTTGTGCTGATGTTAAGTAGCTTAATATGTGATCATTTTCAGGAGTTCCAAAGATCAGTGGAACACATCAGATTTTTAATAAAAGGCCAATGTCAGCTGAATGCATCATCAGACCAATATATTGGTCTAACCCTTGTTCAAATGTACATGTCTGATATCCACTGTGTACCACCTCTCCTCCATAGGAACGTTTGCTGCTGTCCATCCTTCCAAAGCACATAGCAGATGAGATGCTCCAGGACATGAAGAAAGAGGCCAGCCAGAAAGAGATGCAGCAGTTCAACACCATGTACATGTACAGACATGAAAATGTCAGGTAATGTAGTACCGTTCTCTGCATCTTGCTATCCAAGACGCAAACCATTCTCATCAGGACAAAGGGGAGAGAAAAGTTATTCGTATTGTATGTTCACATATAACTGAAATTTATCATCCAAGTTTTGTCTTTTCATATTTCACATAACTCTGTATACAAAACAGTGGTTCCCAAAGTGGGTTCTGGGGAGTTCCAGAAGTCTTAAAGGGGGTTCCAGTGGTCCCCAGCAAAATGATGCATAGTTAACTGTGATTTAATCTACTAGGATTTATCCAAATAAGACAGTCTATAAGAATGACTATTCTAATTGTAGGTTTCAGTATCAACTATTATCTCCCTACGTACTGTGTAGCCTGAACGGCTTTAAGGTGGTTTTGTAACTTGAGCAGCTGGTTGAAGATAGGATCTAATGCCAGGGCTTCTCACTAGAGTTTATACAAAACAGCTACTGTAGGTGTGTAAAAATACACACTTGTGATTTCAGTGTCATCCAAGTTGAGATCCATTTGCAATATTTCTGGAACAGAATCCTCCATCTCCACCATGCGCTTTACTACATAAAAGCTGTTCTCTGCTTTTGAACAGGTGCTATACAGATCAAATACTAATACACAGTTCCTTAATGTTGTATCATCCTATTTTTGAGGCTTCTTGATCAACTTGATTAAACATCTTTAGGCCATTCAGGTTAACATACTGCATAGGCAGTTCCACAATTCAATGCTAAATAGGTAATAGTAAAATCTTCCCATTTGGATTACTGAGACTACATCTGGTGTTTGGGGTTCTGTAACCTAGTCAGTGTATTACTATATGGAGGTTTCCTCTCTCTTTCTCTTTTTGTTCTGCAGTATTTTGTTTGCAGACATTGTTGGCTTCACCCAGCTGTCATCCTCCTGCAGCGCTCAGGAGCTGGTCAAGCTGCTCAATGAGCTGTTTGCCCGCTTTGACAAGCTGGCTGCGGTAAGTCTCACATTACACACAGGGCTTAATTTGTGCCCTCCCATTTTTTGACCGCCTGTGTTCCGGTACCTATTTGCGCGGATCTTTAATTATCTTTAATTTTGATTATTTATTTGCTGTAAGTGGCGATTTTCATGTATAGTGCCTGTCACTTTTTTGCAAGTCGTGTTGCGAGTAAGAGGATTGTGATCATAGACTCGCTCCAATATTCACAAACTCATTGCCAATACACCCAACTTTTATTGAAAGTTTATGCCCCCTCTGTTGTTGACGGGCATTGTGGGAAATCACAAACTGAAATAGAGATAGACAAAGGTGGTCAAAAATAGATGTGGAAAATTCAAAATTCACCACAAAACAACCTCTGAAATAGATTGAAAATTATCGATTGATTATAGTTTAGAATGTATCTGAGGGTCATAGAGACCTAGGTATCCCAATAGACTCCTTATTGTCAGTAACACTAGCTATGTATACTGTTGATAGTAGTAGGAATAGACCTAGAAATCCTGTCTTGAGTCAACTTTTCTGACATGATGTTATTTGTCTTGTTAGAAATATCACCAGCTGAGAATCAAGATCCTAGGAGACTGCTACTATTGTATCTGTGGGCTGCCAGACTACAGGGAGGACCACGCTGCCTGCTCCATAATGATGGGCCTGGCCATGGTGGAGGCGATCTCGTGAGTAGGGAATGAAGTGACAGGAGATATTAGGACCAGGCTTAGACTGATGTATGGGACTGATTTTGGCCTTTTATTGAAATGTGTTATTATCATAAGTGTCAGGTCTCATCCATAACTGTCATCTACCTCTGATCCGATGGATATTATCCAGTTTCATTGTATAAGTATGTGTGGTAGAATTAATAGTCCTACAGTGGTCCCATATGGAAAGGAAAGTGATAATTCAGATTTTTACACATATAGTGGTATATACTGGTCCATGCGAGTGTAATAGATCCTCCAAGTTCACTTCCCTTCACTAGGAGTGTGCTCCTCCCAAATGAATGGAGAGATACAGACCCGAAAACAATATAATTTTGAGCAGCGACCCACAGTTGAAAAAATGTACAGCAACACACATTTGTCACTGAATCATTGTCGACGCTCATTCCAGCCCTCTTGCCTCCAAAACAAGGGGACTACTTCTTTAAGAAAGTAGTTCCCCCATTAGCCTATATGTGTTTTTGGAGCCCAGAACACAGTCTTAATTTTTCCATTTTCATGTGAACAAATTCCAAGCATTCAGTGTTTCCCACAGAATTTCTGGGTGTAAAAGCCTCTGAATAATAATGATAATATATTCATTCTTACTTCTGTGGAATCCATTCGAAATGTCTCATTAGAATTAATTCAGCTTAATTGCTTCCCATAGACAACTGTAGTGCACTCACCAGAGCACAAACGTCTGCCCAGTGCTGAACAGCCAGCTTGCAAAGCTGCAGCCTCTGATGATTTTTCATATGTTTTACAGGTTTGAGGAAATAGCCTGGAAAAGCAAGTCTGTTTTTTCATCTTACATGGAAGGCACAGATGTCAGACTTCCCACCAGCACTTGAATGCAGAGTAGTAGTTATGGTTGAAAAAATAAAATCTCTAATGGTGAAAATCTCAGATCTGGATTACTACCAAAATCTATCCAGCTGATCTTTGGGCCAAGGGCTTTTTGAGCACCCGATTTCATTTTGGAGAATATCTTTCTAACAGACAGGCAGGTGGAAACATAAGCTCTTTCTAGTTTGTTTGGTGGAGATAACCAGTGTGATACTGACCAGTTATTCAGCAAATATGTCTCCAACCAACTGCATAATATCCATCACATCAAAAGTTGATGATGCTGACTAAACCATCTTCAATTTTTGATATCAGATTCATTTATTTTCTAACCTTGGAAAATGGTTGGACAGAGGTACAGGAACAACATAATTGTGTGCCTAATTATGGTGGAGGCTGCCAGTACATAAAGCATGGTGTCAGGGATTTGTGATAGGAAGAAGAGATGGGATGATGAGTGTAAGCAGAAAGGAGAACAATTCTAGTTGTGGGTCTAGATAGCTATTATGTAACTTGGCCGCTCTGTTAACCAACAACAGGTACGTCCGTGAGAAAACCCAGACGGATGTTGACATGCGAGTTGGAGTCCACAGTGGCACCGTCCTAGGGGGGGTGCTAGGTCAGAAACGCTGGCAATATGATGTCTGGTCCACAGACGTCACCGTGGCAAACAAGATGGAGGCTGGAGGAATACCTGGGTAATGACTCAGTCCCTCATATAGGTCACTGGTCACTAATGTTAACTAATGTGCAACTAATGTTACACTTGTGAATGGATAATGTGTCTATGGTAACAGCAAACCTCTCTGGTGGGAGCTTGCTAAAGCTAGCTAGCTAATGAAGTGTTATACCAATATTTTCTAACAGTGCAGTTGAAATCAGATTGACTGATGGCTCCTACAGGAACATAGTCATAGTTCTCTTCAATTTGAAACCTCATGCTGAGACTATGTTACAATAATCAAAGTCACTATGGGGGGATGAATGGGAAATTTACTTCCTAGCTAACATATACATATTCACTCTATACTTCAAGGCCTCTTAAAACTCCTTATTTTTGGCTACATGTAATTTTTGGTAATTAAGGAACTGAAGCTTATTCTGCTTTTGCGCTGTCTCACCCTGCACAAGAGCATCAGCTGAGTGCATACAGTCTAAGCTTGATTCACTCATGCAACTTCGACTGAGCACATACTGTACAGCATGCTATTTTTCAGCAATATCATACCCCACTTACACAATAACATGCATTCAGAAGTGGGAGCTGCCCAGTACAACCAGAGTCTGTGGTTATTTTCCTATTTGACTGAAAGCAGCAGCTCTACTGTGAATAATGCAAAATAGGTATCCTTTAAAAATAGGCTGTGTTATAAATACACATCAAATAAAAAGGTGATTCTGTTGGAGGATTTGCATTGCTCCATGAAGTTGGCAGACTCTCCTGCTTTCTGATCTGATCTTTTGACCTGTCTGTATGCCTGGCCCAGTCGTGTGCACATCTCCCAGAGCACCATGGAGTGTCTTCATGGGGAGTTTGACGTGGAGCCGGGCAATGGAGGCGACCGCTGTGACTACCTGAAGGAAAGGGGTATCGAAACCTACCTGGTGGTTGTGCCCAAAGGACCTGTTGGCAAGAATGGAATCAACGGGGTGGTGAGTCAAGTCAAATCACCTCAACACTTGCACAGCCAAAATGTATATATTAAAAAAGGTTTAGGTTCACCTATTTCTGAAAGTTGTTATAGATAAAATTGCCTTTGGATATTTGAAATCAAGTTTGAGTATCATGTCAAAACTGAGGATCCCTTCAAAGTTGAAAGTGCAAGTATGATATCAGGGTCATTTATAAGGATTAAAGCAAGGTCAAAAGCAGGAAATTAGTAATCTCTCATCAGAAATGAAAAGAGGTTCTGTGTCATGAAATCATGTAAAAATCACCATAGTTCAGTATATTATTTCACTTCATTGATCATACTAATGTCTAAGGATTTTCAGGCATATTTGTTTACCACAAATAAACCAATAACGCATGACACTAGGAGTGATAATGAAATAAGTCTAATCAAGTCTTTCATGACGGAACCTTTCAATCACAGACCTTCATAATAATCCCTTATTACTTCCTGACTCCTCATTTCCCATTAGAAGCTGTCTGTAACCTCTTCAAATGGAAACTCACCACTGTTAATCAACACCACAGAGTGCAATGGGAGTGTTAACACAGCTTGTACCACGCCGGAGGAACCAGAGGAGCTGGACACAAGGGTAATGAAAACACATATCAAAAAACTGTTAAAAAAATGAAAAACTATGAAAATGTTCTGTTGACATTCCACTGTCTATCTTCCTTTTCTTGGGACTTCCAGGTTGTTAATCCATCGTTCCCTAACCCTCGGCGAAGGCTGCGGCTGAGGGACCTGGCTGAAAGGGTGATTGATGCCCAGGAGAATGAGCAGGAGCTCAACAAACTCCTCAACGAGGCTCTGCTGGAGAGGGAGACAGTACAAGCGTGAGTAAAGACCCATCTGTGTGAGAACATAAAGCAAAGGTGTTACTTGCAGCATTTAAATGCCATTCTATCATTGTCAAATTAATTGTGACACCTTGGTATAGTTACCACAAATAAAGGAGACCTGGCGGAGATGATCAGCAGCCTCTGTGTCATGGCAGTGGTTTCGTTCATGCTAGTGTTTCTCCAAATTGAAACTGCATTTTCTGTACACCCCGTTGCTTCCTGTGAGCCCCCATCCTTTCTGGCATTTTTGGCTGCTATGACACCTCCTATGTTTAAGTGATAGAGATACAATAATAATGTTGTGTAAATTCTGTTGTTATTCCATCAGATGATTTTTTCTTTTTTTGCCGCATCACAATCAGTGAGGTAGACAAGGTGCGTGGAGGCTCACCAGAAATTACAGCTTTCTAATTTAATTTAATATTTTATTTGATTAAAAAAAGTATATAATAATATATCCTTTTTCAACAAGTTTCACACAGTATTAATCCTACAATAATTTCATGCAAAAAAAAGAAAGAAAGAATTAGGCTACCAGTCCCATTATTGTAGTTATATATCACTTCGTAAAACTTCCTTCCTTCCTCCTTTATCTTCTGACTTATTTCCAATAATACATTAATAAACAGAATTCAGTTTGTCAACACAAAAATACAGAATTAGTTCATCTAGTTTGTCAGTGTTATCTGCAATCATCTGCAAGCAGGAAAAAAAAACACCATCAAGGGGGAGGATGATGTCAGAACTTCTTAGAAAGGTCTAGGCAAAGCCCCAAATGTTCTGGGCTTAGCCCCAGATCTCTAGGCTAATGACTCCTGTTTGCATCAAGTATTTATGCTAAGATAACATGAAATGCTACCCATAGGAACTGAACCAGTGGACATACAGAGGTGAAAATGGTATCGAACATCTTGTCTCAGTATGAGTAAGTTGGAAAAAGGATATTTTGCCCAAAAAGTTTAGAAGTATTCCTTTAAAGGTGTGACGCAACTCATCCAAGACGCTTTGTTATGCTTTTATATGACACAAATACCACTATCTGTGCATTCGCTGAGGTAATTAGTTAAAGTGACTCCATCCTCTTCATCTTTCAGTGTGAAGGGGAAACATACCAACCGGCTCTCCCTGAGATTTGTGGATCCAGACTTGGAGACTCGTTACTCGGTGGAGAAGGAGAAGCAGAGCGGCGCTGCCTTCAGCTGCTCCTGTGTGGTTCTCCTCTTCACAGCTGCCATGGAGGCACTCATAGACCCCCGGTGAGTCCACAAGATCAACATTTGCCTTCTCACACTGTTCTTTTTATTCAGACTTTGGGCAGATTTGTTTTAGCTAGCTTTGAGTCCAGAAGGAGCACATTTCATTGCTGTCAGTGAGATACAGAACATTTTGGTGTTGAGCAACCCATTCTCAGGTTTTAGTTTGTGACAATAATGCATTTTAACTATGCAGACCTTTCCAAGGGTACAAGAAATGGAGGTGCAGGCCATTTTAACAAATTTTATATTATATGCATCATTCGGCTTTCAATAGGAGAATGAATGGATTGTAGACTTTTAATTTAATATTTAAAACACCAGAAAACAATGACTTCCCTTTCTGAATTGTTCTGTTTTACTGTATTCATGGTTTCTTTGAGTGCTGTCAAAGGAGATGATAAATCCCTTGTAGACCCATTACATTGTAAAGAACTGCTCAGTAATTAGGTCTATATGATATTTGTCCTGTGACATAGGACTTTACAGAATCTGGTCTTAGCATTATACTTACCATTATAATTTTTTCTATGATCTTCCTGTGTGGTGAAACAGGCTGATTGCAAACTACATTACCCTAGCTGTAGGAGAAATCATGCTGCTCGTCCTGACAATCTGCTCTCTGGCTGCCATCTTCCCCAGAGTGAGTTAACACAAACACACACACACACACACACACACACACATATACATGCACACACTCCCTCACAAACATATACCATTTTCTCATGTCTACATGTCAGAGCCAGAATTGCTGTTCTGCCAGTACAAATCCCATGACTGAATGACTGAATGCTTAATGACGTTCAATTTTAAATTTTCATCACTTTTTTATTGACAAGCAGAATGGAAAACAGGCAGTCGTAACACAATGCACTGTGGGTGTGTGTTACTGCTGTTGTCTAAGATGCAAAACACTATACTAAGAAGCCACAACATTTCCAAAACCTCTGTAGGTCTTAAAATTGTTTATTTTTACCATCCTACAAGACTAAGGCTTTTTCTGGACCTGCAGACACCCCGGTAATGCTGCAAAATTAGTGTTATTAAAAGTATCAAAATGTTGAGTGAGAATTTGCAAAACACTCTTGTGTGACAGTGCATCTTTTTGTGTGTTCATGTTAGCCACACTTCAGAATTTCATGTGTGAATTACATTCAGGGATGATACAATGCATTGCTATGTAAGTTGAGGTAAAGTACAGCACAGTGGTGTAACTACCACCCTGTTTACTGTTTTGGCATGGGCCTGCACTTTTGATCTAACCTTTTCATCCAGGTCATGGAAATTCAAATTTATTGACATTTAGAGTTATGTAGCCAGCCAACCCAATATTGATTGTCACCCTAACAGGCAACACCCATCCCCAGGCTGATCACCCCTTGTATAATACACTCACAGTATACTTCACCCATAGACTGTCAGCTAACTGGTTGGTCAGTGTCACTCAAGTACAGACACAGACACACAGTCAGCTGCACTACAAAAATGAAAATTCACTGTAAATAAATTCTCAAGGGCACTTTAGTCCCCATCAATATTAAATGTCACCGTGTCACAAGTTTGCAATGTCAGTCCAGTAAACACAACACAGTGCATTAACTGGAGCACGTGTACATGAACACAATCATGTGCATGTGAAAACAAAGCACCCAATCTTAAAAAAACAATAAAATATATTAAAGAGGAAATAATTGTTATTTCGTAGCACAAAGCGAAATATAATAAAGACCATAATTAATCTGCATGGGGTTGATACAATTATTCATCAACACCAGTGACTCAGTGATTACTTGACCAGCTGTAGAAATTTGTGGCTTTTGGAACTCACTATATGTCCAGACATGATTTCAAAGCAAAAAGTGAGCAAGCAGCATCATAACACATTTCAGCTAGGAAGGCTAAAAAGCCTTGTTTTCAAGCCACAGAAAGCAAATGACAAAGCAGCATTATAATTCCACTGTTTTGCACTGTGATGTTAATTATGAAACTCCTGAACAAGTTTTTCTCGCATGCAATCTTGTATTGCTGACAGTAACTGTTTGTATTAGGTGTTTCCAAAGAAGCTGGTGTCTTTTTCCACGTGGATCGACCACACCCGCTGGGCTCGTAATAGCTGGGCAATGGCAGCCATCTTCATCCTCACCATGGCGGATATTGTGGACATGGTGAGTCTTCTTCCATTTCTTACTGCCAAATGTTGCACAAACAGGGTATATTGGTGTCGGGCATAAAGTGATAGTTTGGATTTTTGCCCATGTAGCATTTGCTGCTCCATTCAAGTGTAATAGACCTTCCAAGTTTGACCAATCAACTCTGACACACGAGAAGGCGTGCTTCAGCAGGAGTGTGTTCCTCCAAAATGAATGAGGAAATACAGACCTGAAAACAACCATTTTGAGCAGTGACCCACAGCTGAAAAAATGTCAAATGTCACTGTTTGTCAATTAATCATTATTGACGCTCATTCCAGCCTTGCTTCGAATATGGGGGAACTACTTTGTTAAAGTCACAATGAAACAGCATTTTGAGAGCATTGTACTTTGTTAATTTGATGTATTTCCTGTTCATATAAAATGCTGGGGCGGGGCTTAATATGGAGAGGCATCTTTCAAAAGCGTAAACCAATGGGTGATCAGTTAAAGAGAGAAATGCAGTTTTATGGATTGTTCAAAATGTGATGTTTTTATTGATTGAAAATTTTGGTCACACTTCTTAGTTCCTCATGTCATCATGACCACTGAAAATGCAGTGTTTTCTAGGAGGAAGAATTGATGAGATTTTGATATAAAAAATATACAAAATAAATACAAAAATCATGGCTGGGCAAGTTAGCGCGTTATTATCGCATTAACGCATTAATTAACGCCGACAATTATTTTATTGCACGTTAACTTCGTTTTATTATTATTATTATTATTATTATTATTATGAAAGTCAGTTGCTCACTGGCTCTGAATACACAGACAAACTATGGGTCACAAGAGGGATGGGATCAGTATTGGCTTAAGATGGGCGTCATCACGCGTCTCAACCAATTAGAGCATTTGGGGCGGGCCTAAGACTGCTGCAGCGCTCACATGAACGGGAAAAGAAAAGAACTGACGGGGACAGAAAAATGGAGAAAGTTACCGAACTCTTCCATGGACATTTTCGTTTTCAATCTCTTCCAGACGGCGGAGTTGATAGAACCAAAGTTGTGAAAACTTGTTCAGTTAACTTGTTGTTGCTCAGAAGGTGCCTGTTATGATGTTATGATCGTGGCTCTGGACTGTGAGGGTAACTTGTTTTTCTATAACAAACTAGATATAACTTTAATGCCCTGGTAGTGACGACTAGCTTTGGTTTTATATTTGATTTGATTACATTAATGTTTAAGTTGAGATTTACAAGAAATGTTTGAACTACGACTGTGTAAAGGGAAAACTGCTGTTAAAAAGCACCTTATTTGTTTCAAGTATTTGCAAACCAAATGTTCTTGTACTTTTCCTCATATAGCAGTACTTTGAAAATAAAAGTGCACAATACACTACTTTTGAATTCATTTTTGAATTTTGTGCATAATAATGCCGTTAATCACAATTAATCGCAGAAAACCATGTAATTAATCGCAATTAAAAATTGTAATCGTTGCTCAGCACTACTTTTTTTGTATAATGATACTTTATTTATCACCGGTGTTTTAATTATGGTTTTTCCATTATTGTGTATTTTATTGTTCTGTTCAATGAGCTCTTTGTAAAGAATTTTGTAATGCTGGTTTTCATAAGTGCTATACAAATAAACTGATTATTATTACGGTTATTACATGGATACACTTTGCAGATTCATGATTACAGAGGTGAGAGAAACTGTTTTGAGACAATGGACCTCAGATTGGACAACTGTGTCATATCAATTGACCTCATGCACACAGAGGCCATTTTGAACAAGGTGAGAAAGTCGCCCTGGAAGAGAAGCACAGCCTTCCTCTGAGACCATACAGAATGACAGGCTGCACACACACACACACACACACACACACACACACACACACACACACACACACATATGAAGAATCTGTTCAGTAACATGAAGCTGCATGTAAACAGGATTTAACTGGTCATGTGTTGAGCAGGTTGAGAAATCCTGACCTGAGAGTCTCCAGTCTACATTGTGGACTCCCAAGTCCAGCAGAGAGCAGCTTCACTCCTGAATCCTGCAGCTGGTTGTTACTCAGGTCCAGCTCTCTCAGACTAGAGGACTGGGAGCTGAGAACTGAGGCCAGACCTGCACAGCTTCTCTCTGACAGATTACAGCCACTCAGCCTGAGGAGGAATTAAAGATGAAAACAGCGACTTGAAATGTATTTTTCTCTTGTGTAGAAAACATTATGTACTTAATATTATCAGTGATCTATGAACTTACACAGATTTCTTGGAGGCTTTGACCACTGGCAGCAGCCTCAGAAGAGCCTCCTCTGAAGCAGAGTATTTCCTCAGGTCAAACACGTCCAGATCTTCTTCTGATGACAGTAAGATGAAGACCAGAGCTGACCACTGAGCAGGGGACAGTTTGTCTGTGGAGAGACTTCCTGATCTCAGGTACTGTTGGATCTCCTCCACTAGAGAATGGTCATTCAGCTCATTCAGACAGTGGAACAGATTGATGTTTCTCTCTGGAGACTCATTCTTCCTGATCTTCTCCTTGATGAACTCAACTGTTTCCTGATTGGTCTGTGAGCTACGTCCTGTCTGTGTCAGCAGGCCTCGTAGGAGAGTCTGATTGGTCTGCAGTGAAAGACCCAGGAGGAAGCGCAGGAACAAGTCCAGGTGTCCATTTGGACTCTGTAAGGCCTTGTCCACAGCACTCTGGTAGAGGTGTTTTAGTTGGGAGGTTGATTGTTCTTCTGACAGCAGATTGACACCAGAGTTGATGAAAGACACAAAGACATGAACAGCAGCCAGAAACTCCTGAAGGCTCAGATGGACGAAGCAGAAAACCTGGTCCTGGTACAGCCC
>OMLF01032765.1:22725-33288 GCA_900302615.1 Holocentrus rufus
ACACAGGGCAACTTTCACCTTACAAATTTTTATCACACTCTTTACTTTCCTTCAGTTTATAGCTGTTTCATAATCGGCATGTCCAGAATTGATTTATTGGTGCTGCATGTAGCACCTTAACATCATTACCACATTAATTTAGAGACATTTGTATACTGTAAACAAAACAAGGTCCTAGAAGACTCTCAACCACCACTATATGTTCTACTGTGTTCCATTCAGTTTGATTTTGCATTATAGCTTCTGTATTGCTTTATGGCATAAAACAAGAAGCAGCTGATCCTCAAGAGTATATGGAGCTAAAGCTTTCAGAGCTTCTCACAATGGCAGATGGAAAAAGGAGTGAAAGCCTATGGAAAAGTCACTTCCAACTTGTTTATCCTCTTAAACAAAGGAACCTTGAGCCACCCTTTGATCTTCTTTGTGACCTGAAGCAGTGACATTTGAACACTACTGACACTACTAGAGTGTGATCGAGGCTACTAATCATCTCAACCATGGTCTCTTTTGTTTGCAGTAATTATACCAAGGCATTACAATGAATTTGACAAGGATATTTTCATGCTTAAAAATGACACACATAGCACCTTTAAAACTCATGACTACAACTGAAACTACTGTAAATGATCAGTAGAACACCATGAACATTGAAGATGCTCCATGCAGATTGGCAAGTCAGGACCCTTTAGAATCAACTGACAAAAAAACACAGAATGAGCACATTATCAATGTATGCCAATGAGAACTATATAGACTCAACCACCAAATTCAGTCCTTAGTCCACGTTTTGTGTCAGTTGAGTATAAAGGGTCCTCGTTTAAGTTCATTTGCATAGTGCACCTTTAATTTGAAATCTCATCTCCTAATTTGGAATTCAACCAGATTATAGGGCTGAAAAAAACATGAAGAGTCCATAACCCTCAGTGAATATCTGTTATAATGCGGCCTGTGTCTATGTGTGATGCCTGGCTCTGCAGGTGCGGACGTTGGGCCCGTTGGGTTCGTGTGACGGGGTCGGCTCAGAAGAGCGGGTCAACATGTTCATGGAGCTGGTGGACGGCGTCTTCCTGCACAAGATCATGACCCACATGTAGGTAGCAGCGCGGCGATGCTGAAATTTACTGCATGAGTCAGTCACAAGCTTCCGTCAGTGTTTGTCGGTGCGTGTGTGCGTGTACTGCATGTGTGCGCGCGCAGTGAGTATATGAGTGGTAACAGAGTCAATCCAGTGTTTCCTGTATGTTTGTGTGTGTGTGCGCGCGTGTTTGTGACCACATCCTGGGTTCTTGCTGGTTTCAGGTTGTACACATCACAGCCAGATGTGCTGCTGAAGTCTGCAGAAAGAAACAGAGAGAGAGAGTAGAGGAAGGAGAGTCAGTTTTATCAACTGTACGAATGGACCTCAAGTCATTTTAGTCTAGAGATCCAGGCCTGTAGACTGAGGCTATGCAACTGTAAAACAGGTTCAGTTCATGCAGAGTAAATGCAGAGTAAATGCAAAACACATGGTGAGGCTTGGTCTTCAAATCAAATTGAAAATGGATTACAAAAGCATGTAATATTTTATGCTCCAGGAGCAATGAAGCAGTCACTAAATAGAAAGAATCAAAAAAACTTTTTTCAAGGATGTGACAGGAGTTTAATGGAATATAACGAGGTGATGCAGCACTAACTGAGTGATGTTTTAGGGTGCAGAGGGCCTTATCTATAATATTTCTTCTTTATTATCCATGACTAGTGCTTAGTTATTGCTGAGCTGACCTCTTTCTCGTCAAACACTTTTCATTGCACCGTTGACCCTACATTAACCTACATATGACAAATAAAACTGAAACTGAAACTGATCTATATCTACATTTTTTAAAACAGTTGTATACTTTTTTGCACCTTCAGTGGCAAAAAATCCACAAAGGTATCCACATATCTTATTCTTGTCAAGGTGGAAAGCCTTGATGAAGAATTTAGAGTTAAAGGACACTCTCCATTGAAATCTGTGTGCAGTATGATCAAAATGTCTCATTAGAGTCCATTCAAAAAAGGCCAGCGTACGATTGATTAGTTCCACAACAAATATGGAACCAGTCAAACTGCATCATGCCAAAACTGAGTGACACTGAGTGAGTTTTAATGAATGCCAGTATTTCCCCTACATCAAAGCTCTATATTGATCAAAGTGGAGTCATGACACATGATTATGTGCATTATTGATTTGGATTAGTGGATAACTGGGATCCCACTGAGGCAGCAACTGCAGGGGTGGAACTCTTTATTAAAGTGATAAAAGGAAATCTGGCCCTCTGCAGGTATCAATTTACAACCATCTAGTGGCATATTTACAATTAAATTTATTTTTGCTACTTACTTTTACCTTTTTTTCTGCTAGCTGGACGCCTTGCCAGACATGCTGCTGTCCCAGCCAGACCACATGTTCATATGTTAGTTATTGTCTCCAGTAACAATGATAATCACACTATTGTTCTCCACACGGTGAATGTAGGCTGGGGGGGGCTGTGTGTGTGTGTTGGCTTTGGGGGGGGTGATTAAGGCTTGGTGGGGGTTTATGGGAAAGTGGGTTAAAGAGGAGGAGGAGGAGAGGGTGGAAGAGTGGTGAAGAATATTAAAGGACAACTGGCCACAGACAGTCGTGCAGTCAGAAAATCAGTTCAACAATAGGCTTGGTATTTTTCAACACAGGCTGTGTTAAAATGTTAATACCCATCATTTATAACCATACGTAGCACAACCTCTCTGTTAGCTTAAGTGAGGAGAAACTGACCACTCTTGCTAGCCTTCAATACAGTCCAACATGGCAAAAACCATTAGAAATGTCCTTTTTGAAAACGGGGAACTCACAGCACAGTCAAATATGTTTTGAAACGATCAGCCAAAGAATGGTTGCAAACTGTGCTCTCTAACACAGCATGGTCGGTTTCTCCTCACTTAAGCTAGCAGAGAATTTATGCTGTGCAGTTATAAACGATGGACATAAAAAATACCAGAATTATTCTTTAAGTCCTTCAAGCAGTCAGTTTGTAAAGCAGCTATTCAGTCAGGAAACCAACCAGTCTGTAACTCCATTAGCAAATAGACCTTTTTCAGCAGCCATTTTGACATGAAATAGCAGGTAAATGCAGGTGTTAATAATATTAATTAAGGTTCCATAGAGCCAGGGTCCTGCTATTGTTCATGCTGGCTCACTGGAAAGACTCTGCTACACTTCAGTGGAGCAGAACCTTCAATAACGTCATTAGTAACACCTGTGTTTACCGGCTGCTGACTATCAGAATGGCTGAAAATGGCATGAGTAAGGTGAACATACTACTCTTTATTTCCGTCGCACTTTTGACAACACAAGTGGAAAGCGCGTCACACAGCAGTAAAACCGACCAATGAAACGATGAATGAAAAGAAATTTAAAGGAATGACAGCGAGTCAACGGAAAGTGGATTCCTGAGGTTCTGTTTACAGTTTCAATAGTTTCAAATAGAAGGGAGTTGAAGTCCAACGCCAAACTGACGTCATGACAGTCTTTGTAGGTCAGCATTAACACTCCCCAACCCAACACACACACACACCACACACACCCCACCCCCTCCACCCCTTAAACTCACATGCAAATCAGTCTGGCACAGGCTGGCATGTGTGTGTGTGTTTGTAAAGACTATTCTTTAACTGAAAGCTATGAGTATAAATCCTTTCCCCTGGTCTTTTTGTTACATCCTGATATGTGTGTGTGTGTTTCTGTGTGTGTGTGCGCACAGATTTTTTAATCTATGTTTGTCTTAAATAACCACACATTATTGATAGCCCCATTCTGACCACTCCTGTGAGTTTGTGTGTGTTCTAACGGTGCGTGTCTATATATGTGTGTGTGTGTGTTTCTATAGCGACCCCAGCCCGGGTCATCAGCGGCTGAACAAGAACGTGAACAACGATGTGTCGCTTCGCCTTCACAACCTGACTGTGCTCACCAGACACATCAAGACTTACTACCAGGTACACACACACACACACACACACACACAACACAAACAGTTTGTTTGGGCTCATGAACTACGGCAGCACTGGAGGGTCAAACAGCACTACAGTTGCCAAACACATGCAGACAATCATTATTTTCTTCTTCTTCCTCTTATTTTTCTTTGTGTGAGCATCGTTGTGTTTGGAGATGTTGCTGTTATTCGATCCTCAGCTGATTTGCTTTGCCTGTGGCTGAAGCTCTATGTGTGTGTGTGTGTGTGTGTGTGTGAGTGTGTGTGTCATTCATGTTAAGTGTGTCTTTTGGCCATCATGTGTATCATGTGTGTGTCTCCTGATGTGTTTGTTTGTAGCTCTGGTGTCTGAAACATGAGTAGTTGCCCAGCAGGCTGACAGACACACACACACACACACACACACACACACACACACACACAAACACACACAGATTAAATATACCCATGACCTTGGTGTGTATATTTGTGTGTGTTAATTGTAGTTTTATTGATGATAGAGCGCATCAATGTTCATGGATCAACCTCGATCCTCCCAGCCAATCACCTTTCAGCGCCCATTTCCCCACGGGGATCAATAAAGTATTCTGATTCTGATTCTGATTCTGATGAGTGTTGGCCAATCGGTTGCAGTGATCGATGACAGCAGGAAGCAGCACCAGTGGCTCACAGAGCCTTTCAACTCAATCATCTGGAGATCACATGAGTTTTCTGACCAAAACTCAGTCAACCGTCACCCAAAAATGTTCCTGACTGTGACATTTGTGCACAAAATCAACTTCCTGTTGAATTAATCAAACTGAAAGTGTAGGTGAACGATGACCTTGGTACTCACAGGAAGAAACAAATACAGCAGCTATAAAAAATATTCACTATTCTGGAACTAGAAAATGACATCAGTATATATTGATTTGGATGAATGGTGACAGATCAAAGGTGACAGATTAAAGGAATACTGCCAACATTTTAGGCAAAATACTCTTTTTTTTTTACCAACATTACCCTTTTTTACACAGACAAAATGATCGACACCATCTTCACTTCTGTACGTCCACTGGTTCAGTTTCTATGGGTAGCGTTTCATGTTAGCTTAGCATAAAGACTTGAAGTCTACAGGAGTCATTAGCCTAGCAAAAAAAAGTCTCCCAAGCTGTCTAATTTACACAATGTATGATTTGTATTTGAAATACATATCTTTTTTTTTTAAGTGAGAATCACTTCAGGATTAGTTAGATGGTAGGAACTATAACCACTGAGCACATGTATCCTTCCACCTGTGTTCAGCAGTTATAGTTCCTACCATCTAACTTCTCCTAAAATGACTTGTTTTTAAAAAATTCTAAGATGTGTATTTTAGGTGCACGATACATTGTGTATAGAAGTCAGCTTCAACAGTTGCTGTAAGGTTTATTTTATTCACTTTGATGGAGCTAGGCTAATGACTCCTGTAGACTTCAAGTCTTTATGCTAAGCTAACATGACATGCTACCCATAAGAACCGAACCAGTGGACGTACAGAGGTGAAAATGGTCTCGAACATCTTGTCCCAGTCTGGGTCAGATGGAAAAATGGTATTTTGCCCAAAATGTTGGAGTATTCCTTGAAGTGGAATGGGAATTCAAGAAGGCTGCGAGAAAGAATAGTTTCAGTCGCACAAAAATCTAGTGAGTAAAAGTTTACTCATTTGGGCTGTAATGTCTCACTGGCAGAAACATGATTCATGCTTCATCTTTGTCATAGTAGGACATTTGCTCTCATTTTACTTTTATTGCTCAGAAGTCTTATAAAAGGTCCATTCAATACTTTTAATGTGGAGTTTAGGATTTTTTTCTGCTTGGAAATGATGGAGCACAGTGAGGTAAACGTGTCACTGATGAAAAAAAAAGCTATTACCCCTTTATCATCATGTATAAAAGTGCAGTGGGTGCACTATTACTTCACTTTTCCCTCTTTAATTTCACTGTGAGATTCAGTGAAGAAAGCGGGTGGGCAGACAAAGCCGAGTGAAAAGTGCATGTTTGCTGCCAACAATACCAAATAAAATGTAATTTGAACTCATTTTGCCAAGTCAGAAGGGGAGTGATTAGTGTGTACAGCAAAAACTTGGTGAGACACAGCAGAGCAAGAGGGACTCACTCCAAAAAAACAAAACAACAAAAAGAAAGACCACCACAGCAGTGTTGATAAGACTAGAAAATGAAACGTACGTGTGTGTGTGTGTGTGTGTGTGTGTGTGTGTGTGCGTGTGCGCGTACTGATGCCAGCCAGGTGATGTAATGCCACCATCCTCTTAAAGCAAACGAAGGCTGTTTGCCAGAACTGTAAAACCTGTATCTATGTGTGTGCATGCATGTATGCGTGCATGTATACTGTGTGTGTGTGTGTGTGTGTGTCTGTTTGTTCTAGAAATCATGCGGAAAGTGAGTGTGCGATAAGGAGATTTAGTTGATTTGGCAGAGCTGCAGTCAAGTGCTGCTGACACACATACACACACACACACACACACACACACACACACTTCCTCTAATCTTCCCCCCTACACACCTCAGTGGCAGTGCATTACTTGCATGATACAGTATTTGTTTGTGTTTTTATAGCTTGAGGGCAATTTTTTTAATATTATGGTCTTGTAACTTTCATATTGTGCAGATTGGAGTCAATTTAAGGCAGTTTGTGTTATATATGTTGTGCTATGAATAAAGTTTTAGGTGGTTTATGTTACAAGTTCCTCCTGGACTTAACTTTGGCTTATAGGGGCTGATACCCTGAAAAGCTTCTATTCGTTTTTGGATCGCTGAAAGACAGCGGAAACTTTTGGGACAGTGTCCACTGGATATTTGTTGTAAGTCCACACACACTTTCAAATGTGGTATTTTTTTTGTTGCATTGAGGCCTGCGATGAAAACCAACTAAATCAGGCTGTTTTCAATTTCCTTTGAACACAACAAAATAAAATCAGGCTGAAAACAAAAGGGCAGACCTGCTTATTTCTGACAGTGTAATGAAAAACACACAGGCAACTTCTTCTCCTTTCCAACTTGGCTGATGGTTTCCCAGTGATTCTCAGGCACTGATCAGTGTGTGCACACAGACTGAAACTGGTGTATTTTTGTACAAGTCATTCATACATTCCTATTTAATGTTATAGTTTTGCATTGTCGGTCGTGTTATGTTTAGTGCCCGCCTTTTGTTCTATTCATGTTCTATTGTTTGCTCGATCCTCTTATTATTTCCTGCCACAACGACCAGATTTTCCCACTGGGATCATTAAGTGTCACTTGAGCTTCAATGATGACAAACTGACTTCAGTTGTATTTTGTATGCATTTGATTTCGCGTGCATTTAAAGCTAAAATCTAGAATTCTACTGCCTAAATGTAGTTTTCTTTGTGGATTTAAGAGGGAGAATAAGCATTTTGTAGCATTTGTACACAATAATAACTCAAGAAACACACAGGTTACATTAAACAGGGCATCTACAGTCTTTAAAGCCATGTTAAACACTGCAGCGCTTCATTTCGATGTGCATTATGATGCATTACAAGCAGATTACAAGCCAATTATAAGCATGGATAAACTTGTCTTCACATAAAATCAAAAGACAAGCTCAGTTACTATGCAGTTGCCACATGAAGTACTCAACTCCCCACATTTCTTTTCATGCTGCGTTTGTTAATTTGAACTGTGATTATTATCTAGCGCTGACAATGTGCTTCTAATGCCTTTTGAGAAGCAGCTTCAAGTCAAGTCTGGTCTTGTCAGGGTTATTTGTATAGCATTTATGAACGGCTACAGTCTCAAAGGGCTTCACAACGCCCAGATTATAAAGCCATAAATGAAAACCAGAAGTGCAATCCAAAATGCTACCTTAAAGTCACGCCTGGCCGACACGCACTGTCAACATGGAGAGATCATGTGGAAAAAGAGCCTTCAGTCTGATAAATCATCATGTAAACAGAGCCGGCTTGCAGCAGACTGCCATGCTGCAATCACAGATCCAGCGCTGTGTGTAACGTGCAGATAAAATGTGATTCCTTCTAAATATTGAAGCTCTTTGTAAATGTATGATCCCATAAACATTTTGGCCTACAAATCCCACAATGCTGCTGAAGCTAGTTCCATTGGAATACTTCAAAAGAAAAGTGGCTCAGTTATGAGTTTTTCATTGATAATACTAAATCGAACCTCGTGTGGGAAAGTTGGGTCGCTGCAGCAGCAATTAATAATAAGATACAGCAATGGAAAATTAAGAATGGAGAAAGCGGACTCTGAGGAACAAAAAATAAATAAATACAGAATATGTACAGGAGGCTTCACACACACCTCAGACAGACAGGCTGCAGACTACATCTGGTGACTGTGTGTGTGTGTGTGTGTGTGTGTGTGTTCTATGAAGTGGGTCATTCTGGGCAGGAGGGAGTTAAGCTGCCCAATGATGGTTAATCTCTAACTGCAGTCGAATACTCAGGTCTTAACACACATACACACGCCCAAACACATGCACTCACACACCACATAGTATGACCTCAAGTCACTGAGCTATAAGTGTAAGAATGGGACTTAGTTTAGTATCAGCTGTAACAGCAACTCAACCACACACACACACACACACACACACACACATACACACATCCATCCATACACCAGAGGTGAGGCGTTGGCTTTCTCCTAATCAGATGATCTCCCAGCAGACACCAAGGCTGGTCCAGTGGATCCTCCCAGCCTCCCCTGGGACAAACCCACAAACCATGACGGGTGGTGGAGGGCTATGTGTGTATGTGTGTGTGTGTGTGTGTGTGTGTGTGTGTGTGTGTTGGGGGGTGGGGGGATCTGTCTGTCACCTCCCTTCTGTACCCCTGCTATTATACAAAGCAACATGATATCACAACACAAGCTCTGTATGCTGCTAAGATAGAGGCCTGGTTTACACTGCACACAGCATCAAAGTATTTTAATGGAAAAATTAAAAGCTTACCATCGACCCTAAATATGGATGCAGACATTCTCCAAGCATCATGTACGAGACATTTATTGCTTCTCTTTTGTGGAGAACTGGGAAGCTTTGGCAGCCATTCTGCTCTTCTCACTCTCATGTTGGGATTCTGTACAGAGGACCGTGTCATCGTGTTGTGTCCAAGCATCATGAGTCTGACAAAACATCATTTCTCCGCTTCCCCATTGAACAAAAATAAAGAAAACCAAGGATAGTGAAAATCTGGGGGGATATCGGGCCATGTCTCAAGGTGAAACAGCATTTTTGTGGTCATCCTTTGTACCGTTAGCTAACTTTAGACAACAGCTAACATCCTATAGTGTTATGGATTTTACTTTCAGCCTTTAGTGAACTTAAAAAATAAACATGGTGAAGATGTTGGTTGACGTTTCATATTTAAATTACACCTGTCCTATCATATCATTATCATAGGGTAGCTGGATTATGATGAATAAGGTTAACCTCGAAATATGGCCCGATGCCCCTCAGATTTTCACTATGCATTGTTTTTTTTTCTTTTTGTTCAGTGGGGGAGTCGTGAAATGATATTTTGTGTGACATTTGTAAGACGTTTAACATGGGACACATAAGTATGACACTGTAAGAGCATGAGACCGTAATAGTTGTGGTGAATATGGGCACTGGCTGGAACTTCTGTTGCATTTTGCATTTGCCAGGTTCTTGAAACAATATCACATCAAGAAACAAAACAAGGAAACAGGGAAATCTGATTGGCTGTTGATTGTCTGAGTTTTCCTGGTCGCTCAGCTGCTATATGGATGACCAGCATCCCATGCTCTCCATTGAGGAAGTTTTTTTGCTTAAACCCAAATTTCAGTCAATGGAAATGCACCTAATGATGAATGCAGCTCCTTTCACATCTATCACACCTCTTCCCGGAGTATCTTCCTCCTGGACTTCTGACATCAACAGGGAAATAATTTTATTTTTTTTTGCCATGAGATGTAAAAGAAGGAGAAAGTTGTGCAATGTATAATCTTGGAGGCACTGGAAAGTTGGTCGAAAACTGAAACTTTAAGTCTTATGCAAGAGATTTTATTGTAGTGAGTTCTGTGGCCAGAACGCACTCCCTCTCTCCCTCTCTCTCGCTTGCCTTTTTCCCCTCTCGCTTTACCGCTCCTTGGTTACCGTGGGAACCGCAGAACAAAGCCTCGTGCCCAGATGGGTTGTTTTGAACTCCACATCCTCTGGCCTACTTGCCTCTGAGTGTGTGTGTGTGTGTGTGTGAGACTCTTCTCAAATGTATGGTTATAATGTGTGTGCATCAGTGGACGGGTGTGGGTCAAACTTCTTGCCCTAACTGTGAATCACAATCAAGGATGGCAGCCGAGGTTTGTGTGTGTGTGTGTGTGTTTGTGTGTGTGTGTGTGAGATTCTCATTACTCTGTGGTCACTAGAGAGTATGAGAAGTGTAGCATTAACTTTAGGTTTTGCTAAGTTTAGCAGCCGTGTTTGTGTGGACGTCCCCCACTCCTTTGACTGGCAGAGAGAGAGAGAGAGAGAGAGAGAGAGAGAGAGAGAGAGAGAGAGAGAAAGCCCCACCCGATATATTCTCCAT
>OMLF01032770.1:0-12517 GCA_900302615.1 Holocentrus rufus
GCGAGGAAGGGGTGAGCTCCCTCCCCCCTCCCCTCCCCGGAGCTCGCCGCGTGTCAGGAAAACAAGACAAAAGACAAAGGTCAGGCAGATCCCGGGGTCAGTCTGATTTAATTTCCTCCCGCCCCCCTTATGCGGCCGAGCAACCGCCGCTTTGATCTCTTGACACCTGAGACCCAAATGTGAGCGGTATAAGCAACAAAAAAAAAAGAAGATAGTATCATTTGCAGCCGCGGCGGCCATGGAAATGCAGCACAAAAGATCCCGGAGATTTGTGTGTGTGTGCATGTGTGTGTGTGCATTCGGACACACCTTCCCTTTGTGGATGAGGAGGACCGAGAGACAGGCGGGTCGAGTGTCCGTGCCAAGGCTGAAGTCGAGTGTCTCTATCAGTAGTCACTCCTCTCCACTTCACCTGCCACAGGTGGCTCTTTCATCTCCTGAGTCCACAGCCTCTCTCTCCCTCTCTCTCTCTCTCTCTTATCTCTACCAACAATCATGAATATGGATGCCTCCGTCTAGCCCATTCGTTCTAATGGAACGAAATAAGGGAAAACAACTAAGAGCTGTATTAATGAGCCCAAATATTGTGATAGCAGTTTGGGCTCTATGCATATGCATGGCCTATTTGTAAGTTAATGTGACAAATTTAATGAGATGAGTGGTCCCTCCCCAAGATTCCCTCAAAGAAGATTTTCTAATGAAAACGGAGCCATTTACTGTAAGTCTCCCTGTGAGCGAAATGAAGATGTGTGTGTTTTGTTTTTTTTTAAACTCATAAACGAAGAATACAAGTCGTAATCTTTACTGCATTAGTGGGGGGGATGAATGCTTTCGCTCGGTTTATTTATATCAGCATCTGCGTCATAAAAAGCAAAGCCTGGAATTTGAATGATAAAAGCAGCAATTTGTGATTCATTGCTTTATGAGATGAGCTAATCTCGTAGCCATTACGCGAGCGTTTCCAGGGAAATGGTCTGTGTTCCCGTGCAAGTTTTTGGGACCGTGGAAGCGGCGGTTACTGTATGTCAAGTGATATTCTATATGACAGCTATTGTGTTCTGTTAACCCGGGTTTTAATCTTGTTCATAAATTCCTGGGCACGGCAGACTTTCAGGCTGCCTCTGTTTTTTTCAGAGGCATTAACTTTAAGCGTCTTGTCTGCCTGATATATTGGAAAGGAAACCCAGTAAATCCATTGTGTCCTGGTGGGATAGTTGTGCGTTTTTTTTTGTTTTGTTTTTTGTCGGGGGGGAGAGCAGAGCGACGGAGAAAGCGACTGTCCCTTGGCTTCAAGCAGGTGATTCATTTTACCATGAAATAATGTCTTAATCATTCCCACAGCAACCGGAAAATTTCATGCCTTCAAGAAGGAAAAAAAAAACTCTTTGTCCAACAGGATGACTCAGCACCTGCTATTGTTAATGCATGCATGTGCACGAGGTGGTATGTGTGTATTGGGTGTTGTTGAGGACCTCACAATGCAATTCAATACATATCACGATACCTGGATCACAATATGATTTGTATCATGCAATACAGAATTGACTGAAAACATAAAAATGCATAAAATGCAATGTATTGTAATACAAATGCAACATGTTATGCTATAAATCAGATGACAAACAATTAAAAAATTCCATTTCAATGTTTCTCACAGAATTAGCATAAAGCACTTATGACTAAAGTGCACTAAAATGTAGATATATGCAAATGAAGTGCATAAACGACACATAATGATACCAGAGGACAGAGAATTAATATAGTATTGTGAAAGATAATGTTGCAATACATGCAATGTTTTGCATAGCTATAGTATGTTTCTATAGCTATAGCTATAGTGTTTCTGTGTGCTGTCCCTTTAATAATGATTTGTAGATGATAAAACACTCGACTAGTGCTGAATAAAAACAGCCGTGCATGAACTATGACTATGAAATGGTTTTCCCTTTGAAACCCTGCACTCCATACCTTTATTTCACAGCCTTATTACGCTGACCTTGGTGCTTGGCGGAGTTTGACTTCCTTTCAGCGTACCTGTGCTACTTTTTTTTTTTTTTTCCTCTGGATCGGAGTCCTATTATAATTGAGTGTCAGTATTTGGCTGTGGGGCTCGAGCTGGCATGTCCCATAGTGTTTTTCAGAGAACAGCGAACGCATAGATCCAGTCAATGCACACACTTGGCTGTCACTTTCCTTGGCACTCGGTTATTTAACTCTGGCTTCTTCCATGTCCGGCCCTGACAGGACCTCCCTCGGCGCCGCAGAACCTGGTCTACAACATCAACCAGACCACCGTCAGCCTGGAGTGGAGCCCGCCGGCCGACACGGGCGGCCGCAACGACGTCACCTACAGGATTATATGCAGGCGGTGCAGCTGGGAGCCGGAGGAGTGCGTGCCTTGCGGGGGGAACGTGGGATACTCTCCCCAGCAAGCTGGATTAGTGGACACCTACGTGACGGTGGTGGACCTGCTCGCCCACGCCAACTACACGTTCGAGGTGGAGGCCGTCAACGGGGTGTCCGACCTGAGCCGCACGCAGAGGCTCTTCGCGGCGGTCAGCATCGCGACCGGCCAAGCAGGTAAGGATCCCTCGCTTGCAGAGCTTTGCATGAACCAGATGATTTTGCGATGATGTGTGGACTTGGAGAAAGTTCTCCGCGGTGCGCTCGCGTGGGCTGGAAGTGACTTTTTAAGTGGATTGCTGTGCAGAGAAATGCTCCTTCTTGATCTGTTGAGCTTTTCTGGACAGTTTGAAAAGTGGTTGGGGGGAAAAATTTGTGCAAAACCAGTCCAGGTGCATAAAACCCTGTAAACAAGCTACAACATATGATGGAATTCACCCTTTGCTGCAGGGGATTGACAGTTTAATTCAAAAACTTCTTCCTTGCAAGGTGCCGAAATGATTCCCCATTAGCATTAATGACCATACTTTGATATGATCCATAATATTTCCCGTTTGCATATTACCCAGATTAATTTAATGTGTATATCAGCGCCACGGTGGCAAACATTATTAGCTTAGAAATGATGCTGACTCCCACTGGAACCTTAAGAGTCAACTGTGTGCAGCTCAGCCTCATGGGAGTCCGCTATAATTAAAATGCTGTATTTTGCGGTGACAAACTCTAAAGGCCTTTTTATTCATTATTTCTATGGATCCGCAAAACAAGATTCCTCTTTCATGCTCGAGCATCCGTGAAACACAGTTGGCCCAACAGGGTTTACTGACTGTGGTGATTAAAAGAAGCCTGGCTGCAGTCTAAAGGACCACCGAAAGTTTTGGTGAATGTTTTATTCTAATCTCTGCTGCCGGTTGAGCTGCACTTGGCCTGGAGGAATCGGCGATGATTCATCTCCTGGTTTCTTTTCACGTTTTTAGCGGCGTATCGGTTTAGTCATTGGCATTCATGGTCACAGTTTTAGTATCGTGTTAAGCGCAGCTGCTCACCTGCCATTTTTCTGTGTCAGAGTTCAAAGCATACATCTTCAGAGGCTGGATTTTACTATATGGCTTCAGCATGCTGCCATTTTTTATTTTTTTTTTGGGTTGTGTCAAAAAGAGAAAGGAACAAAACACCTAAGGAAGCTGCAATTTATAACAAAATAAATACCTCAGAGTTTCTAGGAGATGCATTTGTGTGTGTGTGTGTGCGTGTCAGAGAGACAGATAGAGTGGGAGGCATCCGGATGAATGGATGTGTGTGGGATAAACTGTAGGGGATGATGTATTTGGTGTGGCTCGCTTCGTGACAGAGACACACACTGGAATGTGCTGAGGGGTTGCCCGGCCAAGGACACGAGGACGCCGGGAGGAGGGAGACCTGCAGGAAAAAGCCAGAAAAAAACAATTAACACATGCTCTTTCAGAGTCACTTCTAATTACACGTGGCATGTTGACAACAGACAATTACTCTGTTAACCCGGTGGAATATTTTGCCATTAGCTATTGAGAAATAGAGTGGTGCGCTTGGCCAAGATGGTGCGATGTTTACTGTTTCAAGTAAATGGCACCATTTGATGTGCTGCGATGCCGTCTAATCAGCGTAACGGCTCAGATTATCTTCCTCTGCCTTTGAAATGTTGTGCAGATTGACATGAGACTGTCTGGGCTGCAGTATGTGATATCATACAGGCAGGTCATTCAAAACAGTGCCACAATGAGATTTTGAAGGCTGATACTGATACAGCTGACTCTTTATTTTAACAATCTGAAAGAAGCATTTATAAATCGATTATAAGCAGTTAACAAATGCTTTACAATACATTATAACACAGCGGTAAGCACATAATTCAAATCTTAAAATCATTAACTGACGATTTTGGAGATTAAAAAAGCAAACAATGCTCTCCAAAATTGTGAGTTTACTGTTTTTAAATATGAAAAATGATTTTATATATGTTTACCATTATGCTATAGTGTGTTGGAAAGCATTTGTTTTCTGTTTACGCATCATTTATCAGTGCTTAATGGGGGTTGAGGGGGTTATATCAAGCCAATATGCAATATCATCCATGCCAAAAAAATGATGCCTCGTCTCCCCCATTTATTTATTTATTTATTCATTTTTTATTGTTGTCAGTGGAACAGACTCCAAAACAGCTTGTAGATCATCATGTGACACTAAAATTCTCTACTGGGACGGAAAGTAATGAAATTTTGTCAGGGTAGCAGCTCTTTAAGGCAGAATGACCCGATGCACCTACTCAATGGAAGGGAAAATCTGGGACAGAACACGATATTTAAATGAAGCATAAATTTGAAAAAAAAAAATATTACTGAATATAATTTTTGGAGCGCTTTTATGCATCAGTAGAAGAAGAAACCTCCATTGTGCCACACTGGCAGCGAATGGCATGACTGTCCCATATCAGATATTTAACAAAAGTCCACTAGCGACCCGCATATCGATCTATAGCCTCCATAATGGCCAAGGTGGCAGATTATTAACAAATAAGTAACGGCTGGTTGTTGTGATGGGTCGCCCTTGTTGAAATTAACTCCACGCTGCACGGCTCATCGTCCTGCTCGCTGGACCCTCGCTGTGTCCGGTGCTCTCCGGTGCTGTTAGGGAATGCTTCAGCGCTTTGTAATTGGAACGCCGGCGCTTCCTAAAACAATCGGTCCTTCCCGGGCAAGCATGCAGGACCACTCATTAGAGGATGACTGCATTATTAAAGCTTTTACGGCTCATCATTCAGAATTGATTAACCTTTGCGGGCGAGGCGGCTGGAGCCCCCCACAGCAGTGAAAAGAGCCTTAAAAAAGAGAGGAACCCGTTGCTCCATCCCTCCCCATCTCCATCTCGTGCATGATAATCAGCATGTACATAGTAACTGGGGACTGAGGGAATGAACACTCAGTGTGTGAATACAGATGGTGATCCATCTGATGAGGAATTCACACCTCCCCTAATTACACCAAAGGAAGTGTCTGGAGTGAGGCTGGAGCTACACAAGGTGCTGAGTGCTTATTGTTCCCAGAAACCTAATTACCTCTCAGCTCTGTCTTAAATGAGTTTAAGTAGAGGCTGCAAGTTCGTAAGCTTGATTTCTCAAGCTCTCTCCGCCCAGCAGGTGAATGGAAATCCGTCGTGTTGAGAATTTCAGCCTCCTTTCCATAGGCGTACGCTGGGAAGTCAGAGTGTTATTCAATCAGGGCTCTATTGTGAGTTGACAACGCGGCGGCGCTGCCCTCCGAGGCCCTCCAAGGCCCTCCGCGCCTCGGCTTTCTTCAAGCACACTCGTAAACAAGGCCTTTTGTTCTTCCAGCATGCTTGTGAGTGGGCCTTTCTCATAGAATAACCATTAATATTTATTCAAGTGAGTGTTCACATCTCCGAGCCAGAAAAATCACTGTGGAGAAGGGCACAGAAATAGGATTTGAAATTGGTTATGGGAAAGGCTACAGGACTTCGGCGTGTGTGTGTGTGTGTGTGTGCGCACATGTGTGTAGACATTCAGCTCAAGACCAGTGAAATGGGGTTTAGGTGCGATCAGCAAGAGGTGTAAACAAAATAATGAGTGAGAGAAAGAGCCTGTGGAAATTGATTTTAATGCTGACTCCTTGTATTAGCCAGCAGCACAAAGCCCGGTACGCTCAGATACCAACTTTTTTTTTTTTTTTGCAATTGTCGACTCGTGCTCTGAAGCATCTCGCAGACTTGAGTCAGACTGGAGAAAGGGTGCGACTTCGCCAGATGCATTATTTAGACCGCGGAGATGACTCAAAGCGGCTCACAACAACACCGTGCTCTTTTATTTCGGGACATTTTCCAAGTCGGGGACTCGCCGAAATCATTAAAACAAGTTCGTGAGGGAAAGAATTGAAATCAGTGAATGGCTTCAGAAGATATTTTTAGTTGTTCTTCCCTCCGTTTGTTGTGCACGACTGTGTGAACTTGGGAGGATGCTGTAGTACCCTCAAGTACAAACCTACTTAAACATTCAAAGAGAACAACAGGCTATTCCCTTTGCTACAATCTCTGAGTGCAAAAAAAAAAAATGCATTGAGGCACGCAAGAATGTAAGCTAAGCATTTCACTTTGATCTGAAAAGCCTCTCTGCCCTCGCGTTGCGTGAGAAGCAAATATCCCCCCCCCCTTTTTTTTCAAACCGGGTTGTTTGGCTGCTCCTCGGCGTTTGGCCGCGCAGTTATCTGTCTCGGGGTTCACGGAGTAAGATAACAATGTTTATTTTATGGCTAGATGATTACTGCCTTCAGAAAGAGTGAGCAAAAAAAAAAAAATCTAGAGGAAGCCGTTGATGGGTGTCAACGCAAAGTGATACCCCGGTTTCCCTGGTAGTAATCAATACGGCCACTTTGTTGACACTATATCACCACTAAATGGATATTGTTCAATACATTTGTGAAAGTAACACTTGGAGAACAATAAGGGCATTGATTTATCCCTTTTGTGTTCTAATCTGCCATGGTGGCCTTAAACAGAATGGATTGATTGATTCCAAGGAGTCCCCATTGACCAGTGCCAGGCAGTGTAATTTTCTAGTTAAGCGGATCCTCCTTTGTAGCATTTGTCCCTGGTTTTACGTTACCTGGGAGCCCATTCTCTTCACCCCCTTTTTTCCCCTCTCCACATGCTCGCAGTAATTTGATGAGAGCTGGGCAGAGCAGTAAGATTCAACAGCTGCAATAAAACTGTGGTGGTCTCAGAGCAGCAGCTCGGAGCACTTAACCTGTAGCTTTCTGTAAATGCCTCCTGATTTGTCTGTCACCCAATCCGTCAGCAATGAATAATTTTCATGGAAGGTGCACTTTAATTACTTTCCCATTTAAATGGCATTATCGTGGCCTATCTAGGTAATTAATCTCACCAAGTATCCTGTTTCAGCCTTTTATTGCTGGCAGACGAGCCCCCTAAATCCCCCTGAATCTGCCGTGCTTGAATGAGCCCTCCCTCATAGAAACTCGCGTTCCCTCTTTCCCCTTCACTTGGTCCCTATCGCAGGCATTGGACAGTCTTTTCTCTCGGTTCATACAACCTGTCAGAGTAACGGGCTGTTTCACTGCCTTGGAAAGGACACAGGCAGGCACATTCAAGCAGGGCTGCAGGCAAGACTGGGCTTCGACGGATACGGGGGTTTTGGAAGGCCGATACTGATATTTCTGCCGGTGTCTAAAGCCGGTATCTTGCATCTTTAAATCTGACCAGACGCTCCATGAATTCAGTGTTTCCACAGGAATTTTTGTTCTTGACGTTGTGAAAAAAGCCTCTGAAGCGGTTAGTCATCTGAAGCGTTTAGTCCATCGTGGGACACTAAAACTGAAGCCTAGACCGATGAAATTCTTTTAGTGCTACCAGCTGTTTGAGGCCCGGTCACCCACAGTGTGTGTTCAGAGGGAAGGGAAACAGGGATGCATGGCTGCCTGGAAATGAGGAAAATTAATTGACAAAAGGGAGTGTTTTCATCCAGCTGTGTTCAGGGAGGAACCTCCATATCAGCAGTGGATGGTACAGACTGACCCACATTGGTATTTAATAAAAGCCCAATGTGGGGTAGATATATTGCTGAACCAAAACACATGTAGAATCCTATGGTTCCCAAACTAGGGTTCGGGACACCCCTAAAGGTCGTGAGATGATTATGTAATTGGAAAAATAATTTCCACTATTATGTTCATTTTTGGAGATTATATCATCTTTATTATTTTACAGTTTACTGTACAAAATGACTCACCAAAAAGGGAGTCATTCCGTGGTTTGACTGTTCACCACGCCTGTGACGTGGTGGTGAGTCAGCATTGCTTCATTTTAAAGGCCTACAATCCAAAAAGTTTGAGACCTAGTGATGTCACCCTGGTCAAGATAACTTTAGCAATTCCCAAGACCAGATTCAGTTGTTTTTGAGTCAAGACCAGGCCCACAGGCGGTCCAGATCGAGTCAAGACTGAAATTAGAGTAAATAGAATCTTATAACAAGTCCAGTTGCCTTTACAAAGCGCTTAGCAGTACCAGGACCTGGATGAATGAGAATCTTCACAGACACTGAGTCTCATTCATGACCAGAGCCAAAACAGGCAATATGCATGTCTGAATGTAAACATAATGATTAAGGAGTTTCTCATGGATCAACAAGCCTGTAGATCGATACTAAACCTTTCAACATGCAGCTAATTGCTGCGCCGGATTCTCATGAACCAGAACGAGAGGAGTCGCCATGCAGCTGCAGCGTCAGAGGCAGAGAGAAGCCCGAGTCGAAATGAGACGAGTCCAAAACCTCAGAAAAGTGATCTCAACAATAGGGTCAAGAACTTAAGCCTTTGCTTTCATAAACATATAATCACACACAATTATAGGACACACACACACGCACACACACAGAAAAACACTTTGACATGGGCTCCAGAAACATTAAATATGTCATTGTCATATTAATAGTAGTGGTATTCCTCTTCTTCTTCTTTGTCTTCTTCTTCATTATTATTATTGTAACTCCAGTAAGTGTAAAGTCATGTTAAATAAATGTTAGGTATCTCAGTGCCTGTTCCTGTGTTTTTCCATGGCTTATTTCTGTTTATGTTGACAGAAACTGTGCTTCCCACCGCGTCTGTTTGTGCAGGGATGGTGTGTTATTAATTTGGAACATTTGCGCGAGAATGGTATCATTTCATTTTAAAAAACTGTCTGAAAAGTTGCAGCATTCTGATGTTCTCGCTCAGCTGGGAGTGTGTGGAAGTTAAAAAGGGCTGCTGATTCGTATTCAGCCTCATCCTATAGGCTGTGTTTCCCTGGAGCAGACACAGAGACGGTTTTAATTATTCAGACCTCTGTGAGGCAGCAGAAAGAGATTGAGGCAAAGTTTTTTTTGGCAGTCAATCTGCTGTTTACCTTCCACATAGCAACTCAGCTTTTCAGTCAAACCCTCACCTTTCCTGAATCGCTTCTTTTTTTTTTTTCAAAGAAGGGGGAAAAAAAAGAAAGGAAGAAAAAAAAAAAAACGTCAGCGGGTCTCATTTATCAAGCAAGGCATTTGACAACTCATTTTTGAGGAACTTGGCCACAAAACAAGTTTACCCAAGCATTGTTGCAGTTATCGAAGTTTTTGGGATGTGAGATTTGTGTGTATATTTTAGGATATCTCAAAACCGTGTGTAAACAAATAAGGATTTTCCACAGGCACAAAGCAGGAAGCTAAGACGTTCAAAAAATGTTTGACTAGACGCCCTTATCTGCATGTTTACTAGATGACGGCAGGGTTGCAAGGTAGTCAAAGTTTTCAGGTTGAACTCCTCAAACAGACTTGAGTCCTGTTGATGTGCCCTCGAGCAAGGCATTGAACTCTGGATTAGAATATCAGCTGTATGCCTGAAATATGCAATATGTTAGTGTCAGTGAGTCTCGGGTTGTTGTGGTTTTTTTATCACGGATATGATTGAACAAAAAAGCAAAATAAAGTTCATACTCTTTTTCTTAAGAAACACAAGCAATACATTTAAGAAATATTTTCATTGTGGCCAAAAATAAGCCTATTATCCTGTCTAATTGAGATTTTTTATTGTTATCATATCATGTGAAAATGTATCTATATATAGGGGATACATGGCATACAGTATATGTCCTTATTAAATACCTATATATTAAATATATCTCAATTGGGCACATTTTGCATATATCTTACATATATTACAAATGCATGCATCCATATATAAATAACACATTTGGGCTGCATTTATATGACCATATAAAGAGGGCACAATATATTAGGTGCTTATATTACTTATTGTGTAATATATGACAAGATTGCATAGAGGCATAAACATATGTTAGTATATTAGATTTCTGTATGGGGGAAAATGCAGCTAGACGGTTCAGTGCAATGCTTAGCTGTGCTGTATCCCATAATGCAATTTGCACTTGTTAAACTGCAGATATATTGCATCATTCCTCAGGGAAACAGCACATACTTCAGCTTGGATTCACCAGTGAAGAAATGTCACCCAGTCACAGCCTTTTAAAGCCCCCATAATATGTCCAAAATAAGGATGTTGCAATAAAGATACTGTAGGGATGTTATGTAAATGCATGGAAATGAAGTTGCCGTGTGAATGAGTAAGCACCAACTAACAGATTTATTAAGGCAGCAGCAGATATGCACATGCTTCCCCTTGTGTTTGAATTTGTGCTTACCTCGTGGCTGTATTTTACCCATAAATATAAGAACAATGCATGCACAGATTTGGAAATGAGGGCCCAATCCTTTCACATGCCACCGTGGGGTTACAGAGCACTGCACCTTGCAGATGCAGATTATGAGCTCAGTGAAATTACAGACCTGAGGGGTAGTTGATGAGAAATGTCACTGTCGACGAAAATGGAACTCTAATATATTCCATCTCAGGTTTGTTGGACACTTATTAATGTCTCTCAGTGAGTGCCACTAATTGAGGTAGTCAGTCTGGTGCAGCAGATGAAGCGTGGGATAAATAACAGTGTGACCTGAGAACAAAAGAGGCTGCAATGAAAATATATTTAGCACCAATATAAAGGCCTGAGAGCACGCAGTGTTCTTGAGTTCACAGACAAAGCTTTCATTGTAGCCGAGAAATGGTTGTGGCTATGCATGATCCTTCTCGAAATGTTGCGGATTCTTCTTTTTTTTTTTTTTTTCAGTGCTTATACTGCAAAAAAAATCCCATCTTAGCAAGTCACTTTGTCTCATACTCAGTGTTAAAATCTTGTTTTTCTCTGAAACAAGTGAAAAAAATCTCCCAGTATGATGAAATAATCCCACTTGTTTGCAATGCAGTTTCTCTTGTGTTGGGATTTTTTTTTCTTGGAACAAGTATAAATATGTTGAAACAAGGCAGAATAAGGCAGATCAGCCCACTAGTATCAAGACAATAACACTTAATTGAAGAAAATTCTGATTAGCATTGGAAACAAATGGGATTATCTCATCCCACTTGCAGATTTTGTTACCTTGTTTGAAGAAAAACAAGATTTTAGTGAATATGACTTTAAATAACTTGGTAGGATATAGATTTTTTGCAGTGTAAAGCAGCCCTGTGTTTTCATGCAGTGACCGGCCAGCCGAGGCGGCTGGCTTTGGTTCTGGTATGTAGCGGCTCCCTTTTTACTGCCCGCGGGTGACTGTAAGGCCTCAGTAAACACCAAAATACTTTCTTTCTTTCCTCTCTCTTTATCTTTCCCACTCTCTCTCACTCATATACATTCATGCAAACACACGCACACACACATGCACACACACAGAGAAACCCTGTCAGCATGCACCTGTGACTCCCAGAACCTCTCTTTATATGGAACACATGCTCGGGCATGTCACAACCCCTGGCTGCAAATGGCCCCGGCGCTGTGCAATGGAGGCATTCGAGTGTTTCATTTCCTGCTGAAGGAGTTAAAAGGACTTGGAAGGGTAATAAAACCCAAATAGCGTTGCGTGTCATGGGTGCCCAATAGCAGGGAATTCCCCCTACTGGACAAAGTGGAAAAAAAAATAACAAACACCAAAAAGACCACAGTAGTCAGTAGCTAAACTCCTCTCAAAACCTCGAGCGCCGGTTCCTGTAGGCGAACGGCGTTTCGTCTGGCAGTGCAGAGGGATCGCTCCCGGCCCGGAGAGTGTTAGCCGGTGTGACAGGAAAAATTTCATCTGTCACACACTGGAAAACAGCAACATCAGCCCGGCGTTCGAAATATTTGATATCTATTTGCAGTCTCGTCGAGCCTGTCACTCCTCGGCCTCCGCGCGCCCAACATTTCTATCCAGGCGGCGTTCCCGCGGCGTTCCCGAACGCAACCTGAGACGCCGGGGAGCGGCTTCTCTCCAGCCGCTTGTTTCATGTCGGAGCCCACCCTGCAGAGGCCTGTGAAACGGTTTATGCTTATAGAATTGGCACAAGTTGGAGCTGTGTAACACAAACGTGCATTTCGGGTTGCACTGTGCTTTTATTTTATTTTTTTTTTTTTTTTTCCCCGAGTCTTGTGTGAGCATTACTCACTGGCGCTTTGTGGGATGAAAGAATCGCGGAGATTGACA
>OMLF01032774.1:7787-18131 GCA_900302615.1 Holocentrus rufus
AAATTAGAATTACACTTTAAATAGTGCAAGTAATCCTAATCCTAATTTTGTCTCATAGTCTTGAAATTATGTTCAACCAAGTGAGAAAATCTGTCAGCGAGATAATCTCAGTGCAGTTTCATGTCTTCCATGAAGTTTTCTTGGAACAAGTATAAATGTGTTGAAATAAGAATAAGGCAGATCAGCCCACTAGGATCAAGAAAAAAATTACACTTTATTGGAATATAAATTGATCAGCGTTTGAAAAAAGTGGGATTATCTCATCCCACCAGCAGATTAACACTGAATATGAGACTACCTTTTACAGTGATATTCTCTCTTTGTACTGCCTCGCTCATCGTGGCTTAACTGAGGTTTTTGCTTCGGTTTCCATATAAAAACACGCATCTGTCTGAGGGGCTGTCCGTTAACGGTTTATAGGGAGATAGGGAGGTTGGTGTGTGTCTGTGTGTGTGTGTGTTGGAGAGGAGGGAGGGAAGGGGGGGGCAAAGGTTGGTAGGAGAGTAGACAGAGTGTCCGGCACCAGACCACCTCCTAAAATAAACCCTGTCCATCAGTCTCTGTGTCTGTCCACTTGTAGACCTGCGGGCTCCCACAGTTGCAGTAGCAGCGCGGAGCGGAGTGTGGGGCCGGGCGGCCTGTCACAGGAACAACATGTCATCAGCTTCATTGCTCCCCTAATGGCTCTCCTCTAGACCAGAGACATGGCAGACAGTGTGTTGCCCCACCAAGGCGGCAGCGTACTCAACACACACACGCACACATGCACACCGCATACATAAACATTCATGCACACGCGCACACACAAACACACCCGTCTGAGTCCCGCTATCCACTCCCAGCCACTTACAGCCCAGGCCTGGAAAGACTAGGAGGCCCCCTTATGAAAACATGCAGGGATGCTGGAGATAATGTCTACCCAGACCTCTGGACTCACGCCAGCCTGCCCTCTTAATCTTAAGTCCATAGGAATCTCTGTGCAGAGAAAGGCTGCCAAGGGTTAGTAACATTAGCCAGCTAAAATATTTATCTGTTTGGAGCTGTGAACAACATCCAAAACCCTTAAAGGCGTGTGCAAGTTTGCATAACACAAGCACTGCTACAAAAAAGGACTCTTGTTTTTGCATTTGAAAGATTTACCTGATAGGAAAGATTTTTTTTTTTGCAGCGGCAGCAGCCAAGGGATGGTCCAGAATTTAATTTATTCTCAGTGTATCCCACGATATCCATGACAGTCTTTAGCTCCGTGCAAAACATCATTACACCATAGACTTATAAATAACCTGAAATGTGACATCTCATCCCAAAGTGCCCAGAATGAACCTTGCACCTCGAGATAGTGAAATATGTTTTTAAAAAAAAAAAACTCCTAAACTGCTTTGCTTGTTAACGGTTCTCCACTGAGCACACACCCATCCTCGTCTGCTGGACGTCTGGCACCAGGCAGGGCGTAATCAAGACACACTCTGCCCTCCCGCTCACAGTTCAGCACTAATGCTCCACCATCCCTTTGAAACTGCACTCAGCTACCCTTTCAATGAATTTCCATGCACTTTTTTTTTTTTTCCTTTTTTCTAGAGCTGCATATTTATTTTTCTTCCTCTCTCTTTGCGGGTCTGACTCTCACGCTCGCCACTGGGGCTCGGCAAACTGGCTGCACTAGTTAGCTCATTAATCACTGTTCCCTCTCCCGCTCCATTCTGAGAAACACAGCCACTAATTAATGGAAAGCACTTTATGACAGTACACAGGGGTTTCCTGGAAATTAACCATTAATCTGGACTTCCATTATATGTCTAATAGCATGAAGGGGGTGGGGCGGCAGGGTTTAAAATGATGGAAAAGGGTGATGGGAGTAACACTGCTCCATAAATGAGAGCTGCAGAGTGTGTAAACCTTCATTAATGTTAATGGCATTAGCGAGGTCAACAGCTGCACAGATTGATGAATGATGTCCTGTGTCATACCAACTGTGTTTGTTGGAATCAACTTAGCAGAATATTTGGGTCAAGTTTATATGATTTGCAACTGGTAAATGTTTGGTTCTAGGTGTGTTTTTGCAGAAATATACACTTACACTCATTCACAATCCAGGCTACATGAATGGACTTTGTTTACTATTATTATTGGCTGCTACCATCATCAGATGTTCCCATGCCCAATGCATATCTCTGTTATTACATGGATTAAAACTTGGTCAGTTCGACATCCTAGTGCGCTTCATTGTTGTGGAGTTTGAGTACATATTTTATCATCCGTTTGACAAATGGCTTTCTTTGGCTGATCTTGGAACAGCGCGCAGTGGAACCATAACTAATGAGGTTCGAAGATTTGAGATCTGGAAAATGGATGTTCCAGGATGAAGAAAAACACGGTGCGGCCAGCTAGCATCGCGCTGTGTGCTGCTTTTGCTGACACATAATTTCATTTATTTTAGTTGATTCATTTCAGCGTAGTCAAAACAAAACATAACTCCTTTGTATGCAGATAACCACATTCAAATCGAATAATTTGAACACTGTCCATGAACAAAAAGGAGCAGGAAAAAGAAAGACATCCTTTTATATTACCTGCCTCCCTCTTCAGCGCAACAAAAATAGACCCGACTGCCCGTGCCTTTACCCGCTTACTTAACATTTTCATGCAAACTTTCCCTCCTTTCAGTATTTCAGAGGAAGATCTCCCATCTGAACGCTGCTTCTCAAATTGTAATTGAATCAGCTCATTCACTTGCAGGCAGCCAACCTCGCCCTCCCCTCCTCTGCATCTCCTCTCCTGGCTCTCGCTGCGTGGACCGGGAACGACCTCGGCTGTGTTTGCAGGATTAGCAGACAGTTCACAAGAGACCACCGCGGATATGTACTTGAATTTAAGATGCATGCTTTACTGTTTTAACACTTTAACAAGTTGCTCACATAGGTTAAACCATCTTGTGAATACTCAATTTATTCTTTACTTATTCTAATATAATATGTAAATCAAGATATCAAAAGGCTAAGTGGGAAGATGTGCTCAGTTTGAGACTGTATAGCATTTTCTTTGACAGACTGGGAATGCTGCTTCACAGTCAGATATCTGATGTGTGTTGAGATGCTCGTTGTAAATAATTTCTCTACTCCAAGTTGTGATTTTATATAGATTTGAACCACAAACTGAATTGCAAATTTGAACTATAAATGTCCCTGGTTATGTGGTCTGTCTATAGTTGGCTGTAGAGTAAAGCTTACAGGCTCCTCAGTTAGAAAGAGAAACCCTGAGGTTTTACTCACTGTAACCTTTCGGCCCTCTGACCCCTGGATGATGCCTGCATACAGATTAAATAACGGGTGCATTAGGCTGAGGTCCAACCTCAGACGCTGAAAAATGCAGAAAATACTGAAAAGCAAGACTGAAGTCGTATCACATTGCAATTACATGCAGCCATGGTTCATTCAAACATCCATTTTAAAATATGTGGCATGATAAGACTGAAGTCGGAACAAATTACTGTTAAGTTGCATGCACACACACACAAACACACACACACAGCTATATTTATATAACACTATATAAATGCAAGCGTGTGAAGCGTTGTAAACCATTCCTACATTCATTATACAGTGAATTATTTATAATCGATTTAGCCTGAGAGCAGAATATTCATTATGAACACAACATCCACTGCCCGCCAGCAGATTTCCTTGTCCTTGAGTGACCTCAAATCAGTGTCTTCAGAAATTAAGCACTTGGAATAAATGAAATACTTCCAAATCAAGAAAAATGTGAGGCTAATTTCCATGGGCTCCGAGAAGTATATGGTTCATCATGAGATTGCAGCATGTGGTTGCTGTGGCCAGCCAAGTTAAATATGCAAAACGAGACATTTTTCCATCAAGCTTGTAACTCTGTCACTGAGGATTTGGTAGAAAAATGTTGGTCATTTATCATCTGCAGGAAGACGAACAATGAAGACGAACAAATCTTGGCATTCTCAGGATTTTGGATGTTGCAGACATGAGATTTTCCTGAAATTTAGATAGTCCAGGGGTACAAACAGTTCAGTACAAGGACTCTTATATCAAAAACTAAATGTCAACATGACCAGATCACAACATATATGTGGATGTGTTATTACTCAAAATGTCAGACACAACAACAAAATAATATATGCATGATGCTGATCCCACCTAAAGCTCTCAGTTTTCAAATGTTACAATTCTAAATTTCAAAGGGGAGACCTGGAGTCAATTTCGTCTAACAGTTATAACTTCTCAGATTGAGATAATTGCACCATTACATTTACATTAGTCACACAGATTACTTTCTTCTCCAGTGTCTTCCAATTGCTGCAACGTTTTAATGATTAAATTTCCAGACACAATCAACCAGTGATACGAACTGCAAGCCCAAACAAGAGATAGTACAAGTATTGTTGTGTCCTGGGAATATTTATGTGTGATAAATGTTATGTAATGAAATAAAAAACCAGACAGACAAGAAAAATAGTAGAGGAAGAAATTTGATTCCTAAAATACAATGCACTTGTGGGATCTTGATTTTATTGGCTGGTTTCATATGGTTCCACATATTTTAACAATACAAACATTAAGTTATGAGGTCAGTTAAGTCTCAATAATAAGTGATCCAAATACTTAAATAGAGTGTAATTTTGTTTTGATTTTTTCACAGAAAACAGGCATTTTATTTAGTCTTATGATGTTTTTTATGTAATTTTTATTTTGAGTCTTTTATTTTGTTAAAAGTACAAAGTCTAGAGATGCAGCAAATAACTTTGTTTATCAGCTATTTTTGTCATCAAGTAGTCAATCATCAAATTAACTATTGCATGGAAAATAAAGCCATCAAAAAAATCCAAAAAATAAAATGTTAGACCTCCAAGGCCCTGTGGCAACAGTGATAGCAACACTGATGTGTCGAGCCATTTTTAGCCACATCATGAAAGTCCAGAGCATCATTTTGAATATGCTATAAGCAGCCAAAAGGATAGGGTTGTTTTTATGGTGGTGTTTATGCACGGACACTTGATTCATTTTATATTTTTTAGTCCAACATATTTTAAGTGCAGGACATGTTCCATATAAACATGAAAGATGCTACAAGTGACCAGTGGCTCTAAAATATCCCAATATCATAAAATTGCTCTGCTAATGGCCGTGGCACATTAACACATGCAGCATTCTGTTTTTATTGATTTGTCGTAACTCTCTTCTATTTACACTCAGTGACAGACAGCAGCAGATGCAGGGAGCCGGCTCACTAACTGTTTTGTGGTTACAGGCGCTGCCGAGGCGCAAAGCAGGGAGATGTAAAATGGAGGTGACAATCTCTGAGGACGGTGGGGTATTTGCCACCAAGTCAGACGCTCAAGATGCTTTCAGAGAACACACACACACACACACACACACACACACAGAGAGAGAGAGAGAGAGAGAGAGAGAGAGAGAGAGAGAGAGAGAGCAGGAATTCTCGACAGCTTCCTTTAAAAGCTGCTTTTTAAGGCTGAATGTTGCTTAATTGATATTAGCAAAAAGAAAGCATGTGAATTATAGAGAAAAAGCAACACACAACAAATCTGGAGTTGCTTCATGCTTGCAGTTTTAACACAAGGATCCCCCTATGTTCCCATGGTCCTGTAGTTCTACATCGATGTAATTTTTCAAAACTTAAAACAGCCCCATGTCCCCTCAGTGTTATTTTCTGTCGGCATAAAATGAATAATCATTTTGATACCTTTGTTATGTTGTTAGTCCAAGACATTTTAAGTGCAGCACGTGTTCCATATAAACAGGAAGATACAAGTAGAAGATGCTACAAGTTGGCAACTCTATCAGTAAAGAATATATGTCAAATGTTGTTTATGGTCAAGCTGCTTCCAAAGATCATCTCTTAGTCAAATACAATTTTTATTAACATTAGAAAACATTAACAAAGTTGGTAAATTAGTGCTTGGATGAAAAAGATTAGCCACATGCATTTACTGCTGGTAAATTGACAGAAATGCATAATCTGATATAATTCATGTTCATCAAATAAAATCTTAAATGGTGTATGTAAAGAAAACTACAATGAGGGAGCAGAGGGCACTGGAAACACTGATAAGAATCCATAAGACAGGCTGCACCAGAAATTCAAATCTAATCTCAGTTGTCTCAGGAGTGCCAACCAAACAGGAAAGAGGATGCGTATGCCCTTATTCATACTGACCACTCCTTCACTGTTTGGGCCACTTTGTTCCAGAGTCAAAACAAGGTCAGAACTAACAAGCAGAGATGATGAACTTGGAGAAGACAACACCCACGTCGCTCCCCAACTCAGTTAGCCCTCTTCATTCTGCAGAGTGGGCTGGATGTTCGAGGGAGCATGCTTTGTGTTGCATGTAATTACTTGTGATTCTCTCTCTTAACTTCAAAGACAGGGAGCGGTATAGTTCAGGGGTCAAAGGCTACACTGTTGCCCAAATGCCCCCCAATTTCCTGTTTTGTCTGGTTCTCAGAGTCAAAAAGGATCTGAGATGAAGGCCATGTGCTCTTGGAGCCGACAAGACAAAGGCTCCACTTCTCTGTCTGCTTATCACTCAGACCGTCTGTCAGACCGTCTGATTCCTTCATATCTCAGTGTGTATAACCTTCAATAGCTTTCAGTTATCATGACTTATGTTTTTGTAGACGGTGTGGTTCAAATACATATATTGAGATGCAAAGCTGAAGCATGATAAAAAAAGAGGGCAGTAAGTCAAGAAAATAAAATGCAGTTTCAACTCTCATGTTGCAAGGATGAGACTTTTTTTATTGCATTAGTAAGCAGACACCTCTCTCTCTCTCTCTCCCCTTAGTATTTTTTCTCTGCAGCCAAGACAGGGCCTTTTCTCATTTTCCCTTTTGTTTTAAAGGAATACTCCAACATGTTGGGCAAAATACCCTCTTTCTGACTTACCCAGACTGAAACAAGATGTTTGATACCATTTTCACCTCTGTACGTCCACTGGCTTGGTTCTGATGGTTAGCATTTTGTGTTAGCTTAGCATAAAGACTTGAAGTCTACAGGAGTCATTAGCCTAGCTCTGTCTAAGTGAAAAAATAAACCTTACAGCAACTCCGAAGCTGTTTTATTTACACAATGTATTATGGGTATTTGAATTACATGTCTTGGAATTTTTTTTTAAAAGGGAGAGTCATTTTAGGATAAGTTTGATGGTAGGAACTATAACCGCTGAACACAGACAGAACGATACAACATTGTCCAACACTGTGTCTCAGTCTGGTTACGTTGGAAAAATTCATTTTGCCCAAAACTGATTATTTTTTCTTTTTTTCCTGTTTATATGTGCAACCGACATAAAGCGGAGATCATTTTAGGAAAAGAAGTCCAATTCCATACAGAAAGAAGAATAGAGAAAAAGAGCAAAGGTGTGTAAATTTTCTTCCTACAGGGTATCGTGCCTCAGGTAACTCAGGTAATTGACACATTCGCCACACAGCTGATTCAGGTAAATATGTGCAAAAGAGATAATTCTGCACACATCGTCCTGTAGACAATATAACATAGTCACAAAGCACAGAGAGAAAAGTGTGTGTGGGTGCGTTTCAGGGGGTGGGGTAACGTGCAAGTGAGTGGCCCCAGTGCTAAATTACACTGCAGCATGGTCCCTCTCAAAGCCCACATCTGGGATTGGCCCTGACAACTGGATGCCGTGCTGCTCTAATTTTGGTAACTTTGTTTATAACCCTATAATAGAGACAGTATAGGACCACAGGGCTGGAATGGGGGAGGGCAGGACGCAACCAGCAACTCAAAGTAAAAGCAGTCATTTTCACAGACCTTGTGGGGTTATTGACATTTACAGGAAACCTATGATTCTTGGTAGAAGAACTGATTAAATGTACTAAGTGAAATTTTAGAGTTGCAGCATCTTGTCTAGCTGTTTTGTATTTTGGGGGTTTGCTTTTTTTCTTAATGGGGTTTAAATTGTCACAGTGATTCTTTCTTAAACCTGAAGACTGTAGGTTGTAGTTTGTAGAGTTGGGCAAACAAGGATTAAACAATATGTGAAATCTATAATTACATTGGGAGCAGATTTGCGGTTTTTCAACCCTCTCTCTTTGGAGTCTGAGCATATATACTAAATACACATCAACACTGAGTCAACTCTATATAGACATACAGTATATACAGCGTATGTATATGTTTCTCACCTATACAGTGACTTATTAGACTTAATTATGAACATTTTACCTCAGCTAGCTAAAAGATGACCAAAACCTCTTGTCCCCTACTGGAAAAAACAGAAAGAGCTTTTTCTATTCATATGTTGTTGGTATAATGAAGCACATAGCTGCACTCCAAGTGGTTGTCGGGGGAAAAAAGTTCTGGGGTTGATGTGCCTTTTATGCAGTCATTTGTTAGTACAAGTTTTGCAAGAATTTCAAATTCAAATCATACTAACTGTCATAAAGGGTCATTAAAATGAGAAAAATGTCTCCAGTGCCGTAGTCCTATGAGCCCAGAATCCTGCTGGATGAAATAAACAATTTTAATGTATTGTTGGTTGCGCTCTCATCTAATTTTCATGATGTTACACCTCATATTTATGGTAACATCGATGCAATAAAAAAAAAAGGAGTGGTGCCCAGTCCGATTCTGTGGCCGTTATAATAAATTAGCAGCCTGAAGCAGCCAATTCATCCGAGACACGGTGCTGCTCATGCCTTTTCTCGGAATTGCATCCAAAAATTTAACATCCAAATCAAAACAATATATCTTTAATATTGTTTGTGTCAAAACATAGACTCACATTGATCTCTCAGTCCAGGTTTTTGTAACTAAACTCCTTTTCAGGCCAAGCTTTGAGTGCAACCACCAGAAGGAAACAAGACGTCTTTTTCTTCACACTGGAGTAAGATGTAGATTTGTGGATCCTTGAGGCTGTTGTTTACAGTCTCCAGTGGTCTACAGTGAACGTCTGGTTCTCCCTCTTCTCTGAACAGCTACTATAATTGTAACTGTTCAGTGAAAAGGGAAACTGGGAAAAATTACTGCCTCTAATTACACAATTAATTAAAGTGAACCGTTAACAGAATAAATTAAATTCACAAATAAAATGAAATTACTCTGCAGGTTTCACCACAGCTCTTATACAGGTGAAATCAAGGAGAAGCCTCCATCACATGGACGGATATGACCTATATAGCACATTTAAGATACATCAATGTGCTGAGCAGTTCCCAGGGCTGAATCTGAGTTACTGTATGAAGCAGGGTGATGCTGGGAGAGAGTAGGCACGCTTTTCAAACCTTCCCAAGGTAATAAAAATAATAGTAATGATGGTGACTAAAAGGGGCATTCAAGGACTGCAACAATTGCACGTTTAACAGTGAAATGCTATAAGATCAATGACATGTGCAAAAAAGGCACTTAAGGTCAAAGGTCATGTGAATGCAAAGGTTATATATATGCCTTTATATTAGTGTTTAATAGTAACCATATGCATATATCTTAACAATTAACCAATATGGATATTATAAATACATGTATAATACCATTGGGCCAAAACTTTGACCTTACCCTGTGGCCTCAGCCTTTGACCGATTCTTTTCAAAATCAAATCAGTTCTTCCTTTCCTGACCCTTAACACTTCCACCAAATTTGGTACAAATCGGATCAAAGTTGCTTGAGTTATGCTACACACACACACACAGATGGACAGGACCTAACACTTCTTCACTTCTACGCAGGTGTAGTAATGTTTAGGACTTAAGACAGAAAAGCACAGAAAGTTTTGTAGCTTTTTCTTCAGGACTTTCCTTTATTTTGTTGATTCTGAAAAAAGAAAAAAAAAATACAACTGTTTGTATATTCTACTGGAAATTTAATTATATGTACATCGAAGACTTTGAAAGTATCCAGGCATTGTGAACGTATGAGCTGGGAGAAAGACATGACATACAGGCTGAGAAAAACATCCACTGGCAAAGATCCTGCCTCTGTTCGCAGCAGATTGTATCACATCAGTTTGCTGTTCACATGAGGACCAGACATGACTAAAGTTGACCTCGGTTCAACCCAAAGTCAGAATTTAATATCGCTCCATTCTTATTCGCCTGTTTAATTAATGCACATGAAAACTGTAAACTGAATATCGTGACATTCTGCGCACCGTGAGGTTCGTTAAATCACAGGTAACGAAAGATGAAGGTCATATCAAGTTAAACTCATCCTGATGATTCTCAAAGTGTCTCATGTCCCAACAGAGGCGACCCATCATGAAACCCCGTGGGGTTTAGCACGACACAAACAGCACCCAGTTAAAGGCCATTCTGAATGAAGTGGCAGGTCATTCAGTTTCTC
>OMLF01032774.1:18354-29541 GCA_900302615.1 Holocentrus rufus
GCTATTTATTTTTTATTCAGTTAAGGGGGTTGATACAACTTTGCCAATCTGCAAAAAAAAAACATAAAAAATAAAAACTCTCAGAGGATATAAGAGCTGCTACACTGGAATAAAGACATAAACACAACGGAACAATGGTAAAACTGAACACTTTAGGAAAATTCAGATTGTGAAACTAAGTGACAGAAATTCAGAATGTGAACCAACGAGTTGCTCTTAATGAAAAGTACTTTGTTTTAAAGGTAACCTGCCATGGCTTTATGATCAACTTTAAATTTGGCCAAATATTCCTACTTTTAATCCAGGAGACCAAAACTCCAGATTAGTTCTATGAGAACTACGTTGTTACAGCCCCTTCTGTTAAAAACTTTGTGATGGTGGTGGGGGTTAAGGGGGGGCAGTTTTGTGCAACAACAAATCTTTGCATGACGATAAATAATGTTTGGACCGTGACATTAACTAAACAGGGCAGATTTAATTTCATAATTTAGAGAGAGAATTGGATTATGGGAGAAAGCAGAAAGAAAACAAACAAGAGGAAAAGAAGTCATGCCACATTATCTGATTTGGACTTATTTTAACATACATATCAAAATTTCTTCCTGAATAACTTATGGGTTTCCTGGCTTTCTGTATATTAGATTCTGTGTATAAAAATACTGCTCCGTCTGCTCAGCAGGATCAGAATCTCTTCATCTGTCTGCGCTCTTGTCTTCTCTGCTTCTTCTCGTTCACTTCCTCTGGCGCTGAGGGGCTTTCAGCTGAAAACCAGGGGCCCAGAAAGTTTACCCACAGCAGGTGCAGGGCGCGGGCAGGGGCCTAACACACACACACACACACACACACACAAAGTAAAAGGATCAAAAAAAAGGAGAAAAGAAGTGACGAGAAAACAAGAGGAAAAAATTTAGGCTGACACATCAAAAGCAACAATGATTGTGCCAAGATTTCTATGTGCAAAAAAAGTACAACAATCTCAATGGTAACTGGAAGAAAAGTGGAAGTAAACGTTGCACAAACGCTCTTACCAGCAGCCAAAGATACCAGAAGTAAGAGGAGATGGTGCTGAGCACTTGTACTATGGCTGTGAGCAGGATGACATCCTTCAGGTGTCTGAAACCAGAGACAATGACAATAAACTGCCACTGAGAAACATTTCACACAGATGGAGCAGGTTATTAGATATATCTCTGTACAATGCATTAGATATCTTGGAAGTTTGTTTTTAATTGTGCATGGTAAATCATAAATACATTTAATCTAAAATCTAAAGCAGCGTTCGCCCTTTTGCACATGGTATTAACATGCATCCTGTATTTGGATTATGTCTAGATTTGATTATGTTGAAGTTCATTTACACCTGACATGATGATGCATCTCCACTGTACACACTGAAATATGATTTCTTTCCCTGCTATCGCACCTTTAAAATTGACTGATTTTGTCTCGCTTGTTCCCCATCCACTGACAATCGATTTCTGACAAAAATTATGTGAGCTGTCTGCCTGGTTTGGTTCCACAAACAAAAGTTCATTTCTATTTACATAGTTACAGAAAGTTGAGAGTTTTAAAAAGTGTATTACTTACTTATTTATAAATGGATTAGAAATGTGTTGGATTTACATTTTATTAGTCTGGCGCAATGCTACTCTAACTGCCCCATTTATAGCAGGATTGTATACAGTTTGCTTCACTGTGAATGCATATTACAACCAAGTAAAAAAATGGGGAGACTGCAGAGGGGAGGAGCCCTTCGATGACCAGTCAGATATACTGCGTACTCACTCTGCCATGCCCTGCTCCATGTTTAAATCTATTCCTCCATCCAGGAGGCTTCCGTCCTCAGCAAACGCAGGCTTGGCCATGGCAGACATGGAGCGGTAACTCCCAGCATACACTGCCAGTGCGAACACGAGTAGCAACTAGGAGGAATGAAGAGTTGAGAGGAAGGAAGAGGTAAAGAAGATAAGAGTTGGTAGACGGCCATGATTAAGATTTACGATTAGATTTGAGGACATTTTCTTAACGGTCTGTTAAATTATCTTAACAGAGTGCACTCACCCATGTCCAGAATGAGGACGAACTGTAGAATACCAAAAGGTTTATGGCACCGTATATTGCCTGTAGAAGAAGAGCAGTGAAGCTGATACAACTAAAACCACATTAACCATGTAATGTCACACCAAATGCACTAATTTCTTTAATCTAATTCAAAAGACATTTTTACCACTGCAATAAATAACTACTACCACATACATTTTAATTCACTACACTTCTCTTGAATACACTTTCAAAATGAAAAGCACAGCAGGTGTCAGTACTGACAAACTAGCACGACCCCATGATAGAGTGCACAACATTCATCAGGTATCAAGTTATCATGTTAAAATCCCAAACATTTGCTTCACTAAGATTATTAAAATGCTAGGATTTTCTTTCATTTCTCTTACTTTGGATTTCTTTCTTTATTTTTTCCACTGGTCAGACTATGGAAGCAATTTCAAAACACTTTGGGCTCTGGTAACTTCTGATGAGTAGTTGTGTTATTTTTGAAGCTTCACAGACTACATGATCATCATTAGTCAAATAATAATATAATAATAACTTGAACAACTGACTGAATGGAAATAATCACGAGTTGCAGCCTGATTGCATTAACAACACATGACATCATGCCAGTGCTATTTATTAAATGTAATAACATTTATTGCTGGGCTATTGTCCCATAAATCTGCCATCTTGCTGATGCATCCAGTTCACTGGACTGACACAAAACAAAGTTTTTCTTACATTTGCTCCCAGAATGACTCTTGTGTAGAACTTGAGAGTCGCGTCGTTCTCCTCGTAGATCTGCTTCTTGCCTTTCGTGCCAACTTTACCTTTGGGCTGTGAAGAGGGGCAGCGACAAAAGAATAAGTTTGGTCATCTACAGGTGAAACATATGGAGAGTTCAGCCACAACACAAGCACACAGCTCAGGAGGTCCTGACTCTTCTCCCTCCTCCTGACTCCACAATGATAGAAAATTCCTTCTCATGGTAGGATCGCCCTCTTTTTATTCAGTCCTGGGTTGAAAACTCGCATCACATCACCATCTACCCTCTGAGTCTCTCTATTACATCTACTCACCCTGATTTACCCCCTTACATAACAACCCTTAGCTCTATTTCCCCTGCACTTTGACCTTTTCACTGATTCATCTCGGCTGCTTTGCATGTTATTTCTACTTCTTCTTCTACTCTTACTTTCAGTCTGAATCGCTCCGGATAAACAGCATCAGCTAAATGCCTGGAGTAACTGTGTGTGTTTCAAATGAGCAGCTCCTTGGTCTCTCTTCTTGGCTGTCAGACTGTCACTGTCGGTCTGCATGTGTCTGCTTGCTTCACCTACCGCCATTCGCTCTCCGACCTGCCGCTGCTGTTCGCTTCACCGGAGCGCCGTCAGTCCTTTTTGACATCGACCTCTGTCCCGCCGCAGCCCCTCGGTTGTGTTGTTTTGGCGAAAAAACAAACTCAAAACTTTCTAGGCGCTGTAATTTTCCCTGTAACACATCAGCATTTGCGCTTAACAGGCAACACATCCGGCGCGTGAAAATGTCGTCATCAAACGCTTATTCGTCTGTGGTCCGGTCAACTCGGGTCAGATGAGTGAACTTTTGTGACTGAGCGCCATCTGTCGGTGGTGAAAATCAATTAATATCTGCTGCTGCAATCAACATCAGCAGGTAAACAACAGTGATATTAGCTGTAATGGTAGTAGTGACAGTAACTATAACAACAGCAATAGTATTATAGTAACCATAACAACCGCAATAGTAATTCTGACGACATCTGTGCAATGGAAGCATTCCCAAATTGTATAGGGGGTTGGTCCATGTAAATTGATTACTATAATTAAATCCGTCAGTGATTTATGGAAAACTAATTTCCTTGTGAAGTTCAAAATGAAACTAATAGTGAAAATTAACTGGTATATTTACAAATTAGCATCAAGCTGGTGACTAGCGCAGGTCCCAGTGTGCTCCCTGACTGTCTCTACAAAAATAAAAACTCAGACTAACAAGGACAGGAAACATAGACCATGACCACCAAGTGGCAGTAAAGGCAGAAAGACACAAAAAGACACAGCTGCCCAAAGAAGCACATCCTCTTTCAGTGTGACAAGTTCTCACAGGTTGGTCACCGTTTCTATTTATTCCCATCTCTAGAATAAGGAAACTGACAATATTGGCAGGTGAGTGTGACACCCAGTACATGTCTTTATATACCTAAGACCCGATGAGTACAAACCAACAAACTACACAGTAAGAAAAGAGCTATTTATATGGCATATATCAGCATACACCATTGTTGCATTTTGTATTTTCTATTTTACTGCACTCTGTGATCTACTTTTCCCCTATTCACATATACTGATATTATTGCAACTGTTATTATCATTATCTTACCTTTCCCCTTCATCAACTCATCATCATTGTTATCCTTATAGATTATTACCAAAGTATTGGCAATAGATACTCTGGAATCTGGACTGAACTAAACTGGACTGAACTGAAGAAATGTTAAAGAAGGCAGTGCTGATAAAGATAATCCTTAAATTAATACAAGCAGGTCCATACATTTCAAGTCACTGCAATTTAATTTTGGTCAGTTCTGTCAGTGCTGACACAAGAATGCCCACCGCTTCATGCTCAGATTGCAACAACCAAAGCAATGACAGCGGACAGCAGCAGGAACACAGCGGGTCCATGGGAGCTGCTGCCTGCTGTCGTGTAGACTGTCCTGCCATGAAGAGGCTGCACGGGCCGGTAGGTGTTGGTAAAACCTACACTCATGGGGAATCTTGCAATCTACAGTGAATGCACAAGAGTGAATAACAGACCATGAATATTTGGTGAGTTTTCGTTGATGGGCATTTAAATATATACACTTCATTTGAGATTCATTAGCACACAATTACTTTGCTATACTGCAGTTGAAAGGACACTTCACATCTAGAAATCTGCTCACCAGTTTCTTGCTGACTTTGACTGGCTGGTGGAACACTGTCCAAACCACTGCCTCATTGCAGCCCGGGGTGGTCAGGGAGCCTTTGTACCGATAGAACTGGGTGAGGTCTACATCTCCAATCAGGTCGCTGATGGAAATGGTGGAGTCGACAGGAGCAGAGGAACCTGAGGGACAAAAACAGAGGAGACATGCACGCATGCATAATATACAGAATCATTCCACTTTTAGAGAGAGAATCTTTGAATCTAATCTGCATGAAATATAAACATCTGAACCAATTACAATTTTTTAAAAAAAAGAAGGAGTGTAGATCAGCAATGCAACCGTTAATAGACTCAGAGAAGTGAAAATGCAGCCAAATTAAAGTGCTATTGAAGTGACAGTAAGAAAACAAACCGATCTCTCCAAGGCTCTCGAGGTAAGATGTTAAGTCATCCCATGGCTGGATTACATCGTCTGTTGCCTGAAGGGAAGAGAAAACAGCTTTAAAATAGTGTATATCAACTGTCTCTCACTTTCAGGAGGTTCACACATCGTTCTTCTCACTCCTGCTTGGACTCTTGAGACTCTTCTTCATCACTAACTTTTTAAACAGTGCTTAAACATATTATTATTTATTATTTTTGTATTCATTTTCTTTTACATGAACAAACTAAATATTTCAGCTGTAGGTGTCACAACATACCTCAATGAAAAAACCAAGAACAGCGAGTCCTTCTGGATCTGCCAAGCCTTCCTCCACGCTCAGGCCTTTCTTCACACTGACAATGTGCATCTATTGAAAGAGGGGAAATTGCACATACTGTATCAAATGTGGTACAGGAAAACAAGTCGGAAAATAATCGATCCCTGTGAGATCTCCCTCTCCTGCATGACTCAAACACCCCCAGCTTGTCCCTCTGCTCACTTCCATGGGGAATCTGCGTCCGTTAACGGTGTGCTCTGAGCCAGGATGGTGAGCCGCGTCTCCCCAGTGGAAGTGGATCCCAAGAGAGGAGTAGGTTCCCCTGAGACCACCTCCACTCACCTCAACCATGTCTTCCTTAAATCCACATGCCACTTGGGGACAAATAAAATGGCATAGTTTTGATAAAACACATAAGCTGCCATTTGAATTACTTAAATTCTGTTTTGAGTGTTACTGTCTTATGGCGTTTTAAGTCACCTGAATGGCCGTTGTTTGTTAGAGAGCTCAGGACATTCTGGGAGTCGATGTTTTGGATAGTAAAGGGGGTTGAAGTGAGGTCTGCATTGATCTCTGTGACTCTGGTGACTATGTCAATGGGAGACTGTCTCTCCCCACCACAATAAGTATTGCTCATGTCCTTCCAGTGGCTCGGGCTGCTCTCTGACATGAGGAGAAGAGAGCATAAAGGTGAATCACAAACTGAAATTTAATAGTCATTCAAGACATAGATGTATAACTACTGTCTGAACTTCTGAGTTGCATGATCAGTCATCCCCAAGTCACACAGCATGTCTCATTTTGTGCTGTATGTTTGCCTCTTTCATAGGTACAGTATGAATATTAGTAATAAATAAAAATAATATGCAAGATTTCTTAATCTGGATTTACATAACTTGAATGCAACTTCAGTTCTTCTGCACAATTTAGTTGTGTTGCTGCTGAGAAGGAGAACCATCTATGAAAATCAGGACTTGGGTTTATGTAATCATTTGAGATGATGACTTTGGTTACATAGCAACAGTGAAAGTTGAATTTATTAGCATAATTACAACTAGCATAATTTTTTAGCATAATTACAACTAACTGCATCAAAGTTGCACTGTGTAAAACCAGCCTTACTTGTCCTCCTTCAGCTTCTACATGAAGGGTAAATAATCAGTGATAACAACGACTGCTGCCATTTAGAAAATAATAGATGACAAGTGGACTCTCACTTACCACAGCCATGATAACACCAGTCACCACCTGTAAAGACAATCACTGAATTCATCAAGCAGAACATCAAAGAACATGAACATAATCCAATATTATTGAATGAATGAATAAATGAATGAATGAATTTCATGTTTGCTGAATTAAGCTCAAGCAGCAATTAAGGTCAGTGTGATCAACTCCGGCCAGTGCTCAGAAATTTTTAAAAAATCTGAGCACAGAAAAAAACAGCTGATTAATATCCTATATAGGCTAGGCTACAGTGTACTTAGTTATTACACTTCCTAACGCAGCTTTATTTATGGACTATGGATGTTGAATTACTTTGTTTTATCCATCATTAGTCTATTACAAACTGTACGTTAGCTACGCCGCTTTTGAAACAGAAGACATCATCGCCAAACAATAACGGTTGTTTGTTTGTTTGTTTGTTTGTTTGTTCTGGGAGGGGGGTGTTCATAGATATTTATCACATGTTTGATTTTTGGCTTTTAAATATTTGTCATTCCCGGTTTGGTAGGGGAAATAATTAACAGTACATCAAACGTTGAAGCTAACATTTTAAAAGCTTAAGTCGAAGTGACTTTGCGGTTACTCACCTGCTGTGGCAGCAAATCTCACCAAGCACAGGCACAGCAGAGCAGAGGGGAGATACATTGCAGAAAACATCAGTCACAGTAAAATATAAAGCATAATTACAAAGTAATGTTATCTGCTGCTTGGTTAGTTTGACAGTTGATTGTGCGTTTTAAATCAATTCCAAATCACATGTTTTTTTGCTGGGCAACGCATCCTGGTCCTGGATATGGAATCACATCAGGTTGCTACCCGATTGTATTTTCATGGTTACCACTTTAAATCTGGACCAATATTAATATTAATAATAAACTTTACTTATGTAGTATTTATCTAGGAACAGATTTTGTCAGACGCTTCTTATATAAAAGCAGAGGGAATACAAATGGCACATAAGGGTCCAAAATAACAATATATGTAAGAAGAAAAATGCTTATATCTTTTTTGTGTTGATGGCTTGTGTTCATGTCTGTCTTTATCTGTTCTTGTCTGTGCACTTTGTGCTATACAAATAAAACTATGGTGGTCATGTGCACAGGACAGAGATATACACCATAATTTAGCCTAAGTGAAGTTGTCATTTAAAATAGGACCAGTAAAGCTCTACAATACATTGAGAACAACAATTAATTACATTTTATCCCCAAGTAACTCACAACACACACATATGATTACCAGTGTTTGTTTGGTTATTGGATTTTTTAATGGTAGAAGGTCACTCTCAATCGGGTAAAATCTATAGTGTCTGCAGATGTTCATCCGTGTGTCAGGATGAGAGACCTGAGAATGTTGTTGTTTCCCCCTTTTGTTTACTTTATTTCTCTGACCTTTACATGCAAGCCAATATGTCACTCGCGTTTCTTAACAAGTCCCGATATGGCCAAGACGCAGACCCATCAATTTTTTTCTTGTTCATAGTTCGCCTCTTCGAAGGCGTGGCGCTGATGTAGTTTGACCCTTCTTGGACTCTGTAGCCTGTAAAGTGAGAGTCAAGTCCCAAACAAAACACCATGGTAGCTTGCCGAACGAAAGTCACATAGGTTTAGAACATAGTGTAGCTTGATGTTGACAGGTACTTTGTTGAGACTGGATGTTATAGCAAACATTATTCTTGGACTGGCAGCTCAGAATACGAAATGGAATACCTACTACAGGTGAAAATAGGTGCCCTCATCGGTTTGTTGTTCCTAACCCTTCTTTTTGGATTTATCCCAGCCCGGGTAAAATGGTTCAAGAACACAGATGGGACAGGTGGGTTAACGTTGTGTTTAATGTTTTATAAGTATCGAACATATGTGGGTTATGCGACAATGTTAATAATTAGTTATAGATGTTATCATTTTTCCGGAGGAGAGGGACACTGCTGTGTGTTCATTCTCGTACGAGTCACGCTAACCTCAGTGAAAAAATGCGGCATTTTAATGTGATATATCTTATCGGCAAAAATATTTACCATTTAGAACATGATTAGCCATTTAGCATAATTTATTAGGGTCTTCTGGTTAATTCGGCATTGGAATGATCCACCAAGTAGTTGTTTATTTCGATAAAATCTTCAATTTTGTGCCTATTTGGCTCAGATTGCTTGGTAGTTGCTACCACCCTCTGCCGTGTCTGTTGTGAGAAATATCCCACGTTTATTTATTTTGTTCAAGCAAGAATCATAACATGAATGCCGAATTTAAAGGGGAATCTTAGCGATTCGTTCAAAGTAATTTTCTACGAGGTGTGTAACCTTGCCCATAAACAAGGCAGCATAAACCTTAGCTTCTCTTTGGCTGTATGAAAGCGGTCACATGATTTAGCTATAGCAAACGTTATAGAAGTAACGGTTAGGGGGGATTTTACTGTTGTTAGCTTTCATCAATAAGTTTGGCTACGTGGAAAATGTGAATGTTAAAAGAGTTTGTAGATTCTTGTCCTGATGTATTGAAAGTCAAAAAGGGACCAGGGTAGTGATACAGTCGGTTAAATAGTGAGGTCTTTGAACTGTGATCATCATCAAGTAAACAGGCGCCAGTATGAAGAAAAAACAATTATACTTCCGGGAACGTTCTATTTCTCACATACCACGCCCACATTAAACGCGCACAAGTTGATACTACTAAGTTATACGCATACCTTTACTTGAAATCAGAATTATGATTTATGTCCGCCTACATAGGTGGGTAACCCAAGTAAAAGGAGGGGAATATAGTGGGTTAACCTTCCACTACACCTGGCGGCTTGAGTCACCTGATGGGGATGAAGTCTGAGGCCCAAAGCACATGGTCACATTCCATGTAAATCACATGAAGAGGCCTGATGAACTCAGTTTATCTGAGATGGAAGTGAAACTGTTTCAACGGCTCCCTGCTGATTATTTTTCACTTCCTTTTGATTAAGTGTTGGCACTTGTCATATGATCCTTTGTCCAAGAGTCTAACCCTGAAAGATAATATCTATACAGGGCAGTTGCTCAGTTTGGAAATATCATGCTGCTTGAGGTCAGCTCTTTGGTGACATCACCTAACTCGTTCAGTGATTTAAATTTTTTATTTAACATATGGATAAGGACAGTTTATGCAGAAACATATGTTCACTAGATAGTTATTCATGGTTCACTATTATAGGCCTACTTGTTCTAAGCGTCCAATAACAAGGCAGAAAAGACATAGCGAAACCTAATCTTGGTCAATATAGTTTGTTTATTCTGTGGGGTAATTTAGATTTTAATATTGTTAATTTTACTCTTGTGCCTTTATTGACTGTAGGACTAAAGAGTTGGCTTAATTGTGTCTTAATTTGCAGAAACCCACCGCACAGTTCTGAGTTTGATCAGCTGTTTTGCCGGCGGGGTTTTCCTGGCTGCATGTCTGCTTGACATCATCCCAGATTACCTGTCAGACATGAGCGCTGAGCTGGATGCTCGGGGTGTGGAGGTACGTCCAAGCCTGCACTCAGCTCAGGGTCTGTCTGGGACATCATGCATATACAAGTCACGTTTGTTAATGTTTAGTGGTATGCGGTGTTAAGTCTATTTAAAACTGTTCCGTTTCACTTGCCCCTCTCTGACTGAAGTTGCATTTCCTGTCTTAAACAGACCAGCTTCCCCCTTCCAGAGTTCATCATGGCTTGCGGCTTCTTCATGGTCCTCATTTTGGAGAAGGTCGTCCTAACCTACCGGAGTATGGAAGGGGGTCATGAGGAGAGGGCACCCCTCATACAGACCAGTGGGCACGGGCATGGACACGGGCAAGCCTCAAGCCACGACCTGGAGAGCAGCGGCCACCACGTCCATGTTGACTTTCAAGCCCACTCTTCATTTCGGTCATTCATGCTCTTCCTCTCTCTCTCACTGCACTCTGTGTTCGAAGGTCTGGCTATAGGCCTGCAGAATACTGACTCCAAAGTAAGAATAATGAAAATAATTCCTCTGATGCTGAATATCCTCAAGGTTTTACTGTATATACCATCTGTTATTTTTCTCCTCCTTTTTCCTTGTTTTCACATTTTTATCCATACTAACGTACCTCTGCATCACTGTATGTATGTTATTATTATTGCCAAAATTATTATTGGCTGAAAAATCTCCTGATGGATTTTATATATTTATATATATATATACATATATACACACACACATACACACACACACCATTGTTGAATAACAATTTGTTTGGTGCTAACTGCCTGGGAGGGACAGATTTATGGTTGGATGATG
>OMLF01032777.1:3700-20963 GCA_900302615.1 Holocentrus rufus
CAATTAAATTATATTACAAGCACTGACACCCTGCAGAAATCTTTACTATATTAAAACTGGTGTTCTTTTTTGGGACGCTGCTTCTGTCTTTTCATAATGTGGGAGAACTGAAGCAAACTGCGCATATGCAATTCTTATTACAGCTATGTATGTATGTAAACATTAGACATCTTATATATCTACCAGTATTAATAACCTGGTTATTGTAGCTGTGTTAATGGACACTTTATGGGGCTTTTACCTGCTGGGGCTGCGCAGTGGTGGGCTTCTGGCCCTGAGGGGAGCGGGCCGGGGAGCGGGCTGCTCCAGACGTCTTGGCGGCCAGCGCTTGGTTCATCTTAGCCAGCACCACCTCTGAGATCAGCTGCTTGTCCTCCATCTGGTGGTCGCCAATCAACTGCATAGATGAACCCACGACCTGGACGAACAGCACACAGGCACTGTGTTAGACTGAGGTTGCCTTATGGTTTAAAAAAGGTGCTGGCTGGATCTCCAGACTGGCTGAAAAAAACTTGGCAGGGAATCAAATGAGAGGCGAGGCACTTATTCTCCACCTGCTGCAGTGTAATTGTACAGCGATCGATAGTGCGAGGCTACAGCTTTGCTAAATGGCCAGAGGTGTGTTTTGGACTCCAACGTTTTCCCAGGTAAAATATAAATACTCCCAAAGCTTCCTGCTGTAAGGCCTGCTGTTCTTAGTGACTCACACAATTACAGGACGTATTTTTGAGTCAGAAAGAGTTTCTGATTGATATGTAGAGGTGCGCCTCAAGGACAAAAAAGACATTAGACTCGGTACTTTATGAGAAACTGTGATATTTAGCCGCTTCTTTGCACAGCCTTATTTCCTTGCTGTGACTGTAGATAACAGGTGATGTCTCCTGCATGTCCTTGTGAATCCAGCAAACTCTGAAATATCTGTCATTTCAGCTGGAAGATAAAGTTTTTTCAATGACTCATACATTTAAAACAATACTTTTAAATATTCTATTTAAATGCATCTAACAGGTTATTTACGCTTGTGATTAGCATATCTTGACTGGGGGTGAAACCGAAAGGCAAAACAAATGAACGCTGAATGACGGTGATAATCTATTATCTAGATGATACATAAATGATGCAGTATATTAACACTTAGCAGACAAATCTCTTTAAGTTCTGTTTTTCAACAAGGATCTTTAAGATGAGGGTGAAATCCTGGTCCTGACATCTGAGCTTCGTGTGCTGAAACATTTTGACAAAGTGGGGAAACACTGCATGGATCCTGAAGCAGTTTATGTTCCCTCACATCCTGCACCAGCCTGACGATTTCGTACAGGTAAACTGTGAGGTAAAGTGTCAGGTAAAGCCAACAGGACAGAAAACTATGAACACAAAAACAAAAAGTCTTAATCAATGTACACGAACAGAAAGGGAACACAATTTCCATGGTAATGTCGGAATGACACAATCAATCCAGTCTGAAGAGCTTTCTTATGGAAACACTCATGGCAACAAGCTGGTTCTGTTTTGGGTGAGGTAACTTCAAAGATGACAATGGGTCATGATTAAGTAAGAGACAAACGTGGACACACGCATGATGTAATTGCATGCACGTGCACAAATGTGAGCGGACACAAACACTCAACTATTGAGAATTTATAGCACAGTTTATTTCTGTGTGAACCGTGGGAATAATCTGTCCACTCAATGTTTCTGCAACCCAACTGTTTCATCACTGTGGTAACCGGGCTGCAGCTGAAGGGACAGGAGATATGTCTTTTGACCACCAATCAACAACCATCTGAATGAACAACCACTCAACAATCACACTGCATCATTGTGGAAACCAGACCAGTTTTCCAGTGGCGATGACTTGAAGTGGAAATTGCTTTTTTATATCTTTTCCACTATGGCATCCGACCAAACTACCGATGTACTGTGTTACATTCTGGCAGCCAGACTACATTGTAAGTGGGAGAAGAGTGGGATGTGTAGAAGAAAAAAAAAAAAAAATAAACTACATCAGTGGAATACCACAGTGACTGGTTACGGGTTGAGTCGACCTTACTGGACAATGAGAACTCCTCTCAAACGTTATGTTGTAGGGGAACATTTGTAATCAATGGATGCACGAAGAATCTCTTGCTTTTGCCAATTTTGCCGCATTAGTTAGGAATTTATATGATTTACTGTCGTGTTTCTGTGCTGTGTGCTGTTAATTTTAATTAAAATCCACCACCTACATTTGAAATGCTTTTTGCCAAGCTGTCGTTGTAATTAATAATTTGTTCTTGATCCAACTAAATAAAAGAAACAACAATTTTGACATTATATGGTTAGGAGGTTTGTTTGTGTGTGTGTGTGTGTGTGTGTGTGTGTAAACCATCTAACTAATCATCAAACAAAACTGGAATAAATATGTTTGATCCATCTCAATGCTGATGGTCGGGGTCAAGACGATCTAAGTTACATTTTCCATACTGAGAGACAAAACCGCTGATTTGTCATGCGGTTTAAGTTTTAGAACATGTATCAATACGGCAAGCGCCGGCCGACATTTATGTGTAATACACTGTCATTGTGGTCACTGTGGTCTTCTGTGAAATATGAAACCTGCATTCTGACAAGCTACTGGAAAGAAAGTGGGAGGCAAAGAGAGTGAAGAGAAACGCAGAGACAAAGCAGATGAAAGAGAGAGAGAGAAAAGAGCAGATGGTGAGAGAGACGTTCTTGAGAAAGACGACGTGAAACAGCCGTACTTGACCTCGGAATATAATCAGATTTGAAGTATCACACTGGTAAAGTGTAATCAGGTTACGTTGTTATTGGAATTAATTTCTTCCCAGTCAGACAGTTGAAGGTCCAGGCACTGCAAAATTAGGCCACACATGCTAAAATTATGACTCAAAGTCCTTATTAATATTAATGTTCTTAGTTAAGACAGATTTATTGAGTTAATCCTTTGTCAATTGATTGATTCATGAACCCATTCCAAGACTTATTTAGTTTTGTATATTATTTAGAATGTATTTGATTTAGTTTTTTAACATTAGCTGGGCTTTCAGAGGGTTTCAGTATTGTGTGTCATACAGTATATACTGTATGTTTTTCAGTAACTGCATTACAAAGAAAAAAAAATCAAAGAATAATCGACTCCGTTTGAGCTTCTCTCACCTCTGTAATGTAGTCATTACCATCCTTTCCACAGATGGCTTTGACAGCGCAGATATCCAGCCCTCCAAAGATGTCTGAGCAGGTGTCCACCCACAGCTTATACCTGCCACAAAACACACACATCAACTGTCTTTGTACATGTAAACGCTCCAATAATAACACATAAAAGGTCTTTGTAATATGTTGTCAGAAAGGAAGACTCTGTAAGGTAATGAAAGCGATTTGTTGTTTTATGAAACTGGGGAAGTGTGACTGAAAACAGCCCCTCACCTGCTCTTCACCCTTGTTACAAATCACCCATTAGTTGTGTTTCATTTTCTTCATTAACGGCCCTCAGAAAAGCTCGACTAGCTGTTGCTTATGCTTTGTTCATGAAGACTGCTTCATGACTAATATTGACTTGTCTGTTAAACGGACAAGTCAATTCAGCCCAATATGGTTGAACAGCTGCTTCTCCTCGGGCCCATGTGGCCTTGTGTTAACCTGGTTATAGAACATATATAGCTGCAGGCTGGATGGGCTCCGAGCCATGAGCCCGCAAATGCTCCACACAATGATGTTCAAATTTTCCTAATCCTGACTTCAATCCCCGTTTTAGCCCTGAGCACAGTAATACCATGTGAAAACCACTGAACTCCAAGGTAATACCCTTGCCTCAGGCTGAGAAACTGGCAACCCTTGGCTATTACTATGAACTGTTAAAATCACATAATCACAAACCAGATCCATAGTAGATCATCATTCTGTCTATATCTGAATACACACAGAAAACCAATAACTACATGTTAAAGTAAATACACATTAGTCCGCCAGTTTGCAGTGTGAGTACGCTGTGATGAGCTGCGACATTTAGCACAGGGATGACATGTGTGACACGAGGGCAGCCTGTGCATCACTAATGTGGATGTAGCGCTCACTTGTCAGTCATGGCTACTTGTTCCAACATGGCAGATCCAGTGTTGCTCTTCCAGTTCCCGGAGATGGATGTCCGCCTGGAAAAGAAGAGGAAATGGTCCACAGAGTCGTTACACACACACGCCGCTGTTTGCAGAAATCAGTAAGGACGGGGCAGAAAGGCAGATTTACACAAACACATATGGTATATTCATATGCTGTACATACATACACACTTGCATACACACCTGGACACACACCTGGTCCCCCAAACTGTGCCTGGTCTTGACCCCAATAAAAAAACGACAGTAATAACACACGTACATGTACGCTTTGTAGTCGCTGCCAATTTTCTGGACTCTGATGTCGTACTTGGCGTCTACAAAGGGCTCTGTGGTGGTGTAGGTCTGAGTGATGGCCACCACGCTCGCAATGTCCTGGAAGTCACTCACATTGTCCACTTTCACCTGCAGAGGAGCAACACAGTGCAGAAGTACATTTGAGTTTGAAAGCTGTAGGGTCAGAAAGGAGAGGAGAGGTGGGAGATGAAATGTTGGGGTGATGGTCTCTGCGATCGTAACCAATCAATTGCTTTCATCACACTGCCCAAATAGGCTTCGCTACCATTTAGACTAAGGTCCTGTCATAGCTACTCCTGAAAATGATGAAACACGATTGATGATTGGACTACACCACTTTGCCTGATTAAAATACTCATAACTTAATTCATCACATTGGATATTTTCGCCACTTTCCACCAAATGCATGCTGGGAGAGGTCCCAGTGCACCACAGCTGTGACTAGGAATAAGTAGGTATGGAAAATGGGTGGACGAATAGACAATGGCTGTTTTTATGGTTTATTGTTTTTATTATTCTAAAGAAAGATTCATAAATAAGTTGTGCAAAAAATGGATATTGGTTGATTCCTGAATATGAATTTGCCCATGAGACACACACTTTATTGCAGCCTCATTATTAAGAATGGGGCTACCTGTATTACAACTAAGAAAACAGACTGTATTCTCATTCATTCTAAACGACTTGTTTGATTATGAATACCAGTACTGTGTGCACAGTTATCAGCACATGATTGGTGTAGTCCCATCAGAATATGATGCATCATTTTCAGATGCAGCTATGGTAAGACCCCGATCCTTGTGGTACTGACACCCTCACCTCACTTTCATTCTGAATTACTATGGATTCTGTATTCCTCCTGCGGGGAAAGCAGCATCCACAGTGAAACAAGCAGGCAAGAAGTGGCACAGGTGGCAGGAGAGATAAGGTGGCAGGACAGAGGGAAGCCAAAAAGGTAAAAGCTGATAAGAGGCCCGGTGAGGTGTAGGGAGATGTGGAAACAGAGAATAACACAATATCAGGCGGAGGGGATGTCGAGTGGGGTGGATCGATGAGTAAGTGGTAAAAAGAGGATAAACACATCACTCCAATTTCACACAGAAAATTGATAACAGAGCTGGTCATTACTGGGACAAATAGAGAAAGGGAGGATTGAGAGGGGATGAAAGAAGATCTGCTGGAGTAGGCAGGACAGATAAGAGAAAAACAGAATATGAGAGTGAGATATTCAATAGTAATGGAGGTCTTCATGATGCCTCCCACATTGGCTGTTTCAATTATAGTTGTCACAGAAAGGATTACACAACACGGATTATGTTTTTTAATGAGAACAGGTGGTTTATACACCTTCAGCAAAATAATATTCTTTATTTAGACAGTGGGCGAGCAGAGAGGGTTACATGTTGGGGGAGAAACAGGGGAGGAATTCAATTTTGAGTGGGGTGCCAATGTGGTCCCAGGGGCTGAGGGCTTATTGTTACCACTCCACTACCTCTGGGCACCCACAGGGATTTTAAAGCACTTCCAAACAGCTGTATGTCAAATAATGCAGCAGTCTAATGGCTGTGCTTAGCCTCCTCAGTCCTGCCGGTCCCATGGGTGGGTTTGTCATTGCAAATGCGCGCTGCGTGGCTGAGCTTTGTTCAAACCCCCAGGAGTTTATTTTAAATTCTAATGGACATCCCGAGGTTTCCAGAGATGCCAAATATGTCCTGCTGCATTACAGAGAAATGTGTATAAAATGATGCACAAGACAGAGGTCCATTTATGATGAAATGTTGCAGCTGCAACCTTTGTTGTCACCTTATTACTGCACGAACATCCTCTCAAACCATGCAACCCAGGCTTGATGGCACCAGCATCACAAGATTACAAATGGCTGCACAAATCCAGTTTCCTATTCATAGACAGTACAGGAAACAGTACATGGGTTCAATTCACTTTTGTTGTACAGTAGATTTATTACCTTGCCCATTCCGGAGTGGGCATGTCCGATCTTCACAACTACCGGAAAGCTTGGTGTGGTTATCTGCAAGAGAATAGATTGATTAAATGGATAGCTATGCTGAATAAATCCAGTTATATCAACAAAGTCGGACACGCCCTGCTGTCAAATATTTGTGGCTGAATAGCGTTGACCTCCTTGCTCGCCATTCCCGGACGCAAAGTCGTGGAAGCAAAGTCTTGTATAAATTCCAGCTCGAAAATCCAAAAACCACATTCATAATCATAATCACAAAATCTTACACGACTTTTGATGATGGACATGTTTTGCGGTGGTTATACCGACACAGATAGAATCTCTTTGAACAAATAAGACATGCAAACACAGAAATGAGTAACAAAAATACGAGCCACGCCAACACAACTATAACAAACTGTCACGAGTTCAGATTACACAATGTGTTCGTCAAACTTAGTCAGAAGCGCTGTCTTGACATGTCACTGGAAAATTTCTCACCAATATAACAATGCATGTGCTCTATTAATGACCAGCAGTCAACACTAACTTTCATCATCTTCATTTGCATTTATGACTCAAACGCTGCTTGTTTATTCCACTGATGATTACACAAGCTGCATGTGGAAAGTCTAGTCCCAATAATCCTCAACTGTACAAACTGCTGTACAAATACTGATGTCGACGGCGTATTTTTGGGGGGTAGAAGTGCATTTCTAACGTACACTTGACAAACTTGGCCAGCAGTTATTTTCGTGAAGTCTTTATTTTTCGCCTTTCCATTAAAATCTTCGTCACAACAACTATGACTGATCAGACACACTCACAGCAGCCTATGGGAGGAGAGGGAGGGAATCAAAGGAGGGTGGAAAGACAGGGAGAGCATGGTGATTTTTTTTTTTTTTTTTGTCAAAGAGGCTGTCTCTAAATTGTTGAGTATATAAGAGGCTCCCTCTGTGCGACCCTCTCAGCATTCAAGACCAGTGTGTGAGGGGGATCCAACTATTGTAAGTATCTGTGTGTGCGTGTGTGTGTGTGTGTATTCTACTGAGAGAGAGAGAGAGGGACAGAGAAGGAGCAGTGGCAGCAGTAGCAGCAGCAGCATCAGACTAAACTTGAACTCAGCCAAGTTAGTTGGTCCAGCTTGAATTCAGATGTGTAATTAAACTTATGAGAACATTTCTGCCCACAGCTGTCTTTCAGCTCAGCAGAGCTCATATTACTGCTTCAACTCCACTTTCCTCTCCTTTCCCCCTTGCTGACTGCTGGCCTGATTCGCTCTCCGGGGAACTGAACAGGATCAGCAGAGGCTGCCAAGTGTTCGACGAGTGGCGGAGTGGTCAGAGGCAGCTGGAGTCATGGCCGTACCCCAGGTGCGGAGTGTGTGTTTGGGGCTCTGGGCGCTCCTTCTCCTCGGCGTGGGCATGGAGGGACTGGTGGACGGATGTAGCTGCAACCCAGCGCACCCTCAGCAGCTCTTCTGTAGCGCTGAGATAGGTGAGTTACTGACTGGGGACTGGCTGAGGCCAGTTCAATTTCCGTTCAATGGGTTTAAAATGGAAATTGTGCAGTCATAAAATAGGAGCTGCTCCATTTAGCTGTGATAAAGCATTCATTCTCAGCTTTCTGTAGAATGGATATAACAGCCTCCACACTCCTGAGCTCGATTAACTGACCGATTAACTGATTGAATAGCTTGCTGATCAGATTTATTTGATAATAAAAATTACCATAAAGTATTATAATCCACAAGAAAGACCATCATTACATTTCTATAATACAAGTAAACCTATTTTACTCAGGACTGAACTTATAAAACATCAACAGGATTTAATAATTGTTTAAACCCTGTGGTTTATTATTACACTTATAGTAATTAAGCAGTTGTATGCATAGAAATTAAACAATCTAACCTGTTTAAGATGTATATAGGGTAGCTATATAATATCTGTGTAGTGGTACTGCACTGTACCTTATTCTGTAGTCAGTTTGTTCAGTATAAATGGGGCAAAGAACTGGCTAAAAATGCTTCTTCCCACACAAAACCTGTGTAAAGTTAACACAGTTGATGCCACCCCATTTCATCTTCTTCAAATTACCCACTACTTGTTCTGTCCTTTCCCTAATGGCCCCACAAGTGCTGCTCAGATAATTTTGGTGCAGCTCATTAAATTTAAAATAATTACAATCTGAAAAAACAAGGGTGACTGTTTACGTTTCTGGCACAAGCCTGTATGGGAATGGCTCATTTACGCCAATTATACAGGTCATTGGGGCTGATTTAATAAGTGAGCACAACAAGGCCGCTAAAAATAGTTTATGATGGCACATGATCTTTCATACTAACACAGTGCGTGTGAGAAGAGACTTTATGACACAGCATAGAAAACTGCAGCTCTCATATTGTATAGTGCTATGCAAATTTTGGTTTGTTTCTTTGCCTTACAGCGGTGTCACATGTAGTTTAATTATTGGCTTTTGGTTGGGTTTGCTAGTGGGTGAACAAAATTGCTAAGCTCATTATGCTCACTCATTCTTGTTGTTGTGGCTGGTCTTTTCTTTCTCTTAGATGTCCAGATTAGCGTACTATTAGTTCAAGTAGTATGATATAGAGACAGAGTGGCCTGGTATCTGTTCTCTGGTAGTTACATATTGCATAAGTCCTCTTGCTCTCAGTCAAATAAAAACAAACTGTAAAAAAAAAAAAAAAAAAAGTCAGCATCAAAAGGCTCAGCCCACTTTCTCTCTGGCTATCTGTCTGTCTGTCTCTCTGCCTTGACACCCCCCACCATCCCATTCTCTCCCCACTAAGCCCAGGCCAAAACCAACACTCTGGTTTGACTCTGAGCACTTGGCTCCAGACTGCGGAGAGCTGGAGTTTGATGTGAAGAGCTGGATCTCTGTGTTTCTGTCAAAGGTTACACTCCAGCAGAGGAGAGAGAAAGAGAAAGTAGAGGAGAGGAGGAATATTGCATTCCCTGCTCTTGTGAATAGTGCATATTTTGATTTCAGAGGCATGGCTGCTCGGGTTGTCCTCGGGTTAGAATTTGAAAGAGACAAAAATCAGATCCAAAGAAGTATTCTAAAACACTGTTTATAAAACACCTTCTTAAGGAGAAAAGTATTAAATCTATGAGACCTGTTTTCAAAACCTCTGAAATGCTAAATTAGATCTAGGTTATGGGAACACAATGACAGTATTTGGGGCAGTGTTTTTAGGACAGAGTTTTACATATGAAGTGTGTCATTCATGAGGAAGATGGTGGTCATTTAAGCATGATTATCTTGCTTTGTCCAAACATGTACAAAAAAAGGAGGCCCTCTCACTTACAATAAGTGCAAATATGTAACTAGGTAACACCCTAGTTAGGTGACACCCTTGTTTACAGTTAATAAGTGAAATCTCTTATCTCTTAAATCTGTTAAGAGTGTCTTCATTGATATATGAATGTGTTTTAAACAAAGAAGCATGGTTAAAACGATTAGAGAACTGGTATTTGTATGATAACTAAATATAATAAATAAATATTTTGTTACACCAAATGCAATTTAAGACAAGATTCAAGTTCTCTGAGAATGATTCTTAAATCTGAAGGTTGGTGTTTGCTAATCGGAGGTTATAAATTCAACAGTTTTGTGGCACACCTAAAAGTAAATATTTAAACATTAATAGTTTGCTCAGCAGCTCCATATGGGTCATTGATAAATTCATCATTCATTCATAATTACATTTACCTGCCTGGGAAGGCTGAGTCTTAAAGGTAAAATGAGTAAAAATGTTTCGACTCAACTGATAAAATGTAGACTAAACACTATTTTATTAGCTTTTCAGGCAATTATGAGAACCATGTAGACTCAATGTTTATTCTACATTTTAGTCAGGTGAGCCTAAACTGATCTTCACTGATTTGTCCCTCAGCAACTTTGAATATCGCAGCTATAAAACGTTGACTCTTCTGTTTGCACATATTGTGAAGTGCTTAGCGTAATGCTTAAAATCTTAATATAATCTCCTCGTCCCTCTTTTTGTTCCCTTCATGTCCTGGTGGTTTTGTAAGCGTAGCCTGGTGGCGGCCTTCAGTTGACCTAACAGTGTTGTCAGAGTTGATGAGCCCTTTGAATGAAGCTGTACCTCTTAGTAATATGTCCCCTGTCTGGACAACACTGGGACATTTCTCTAGCTGTGTTTGTGTATTTGAGTTTGTGTGTGTGGTGTGTGTGTGCGCACATTCGGAGGCCTGTGAGTTGGACGGAGGCCAAGCCGTGCCAAGACTAAACCTACTCCAACTCTTTCTTGCTCTCTCTCTCTCCCCACTTCATTTCCATGTCTATAGGCTTGGTCTAACGGTCTGCATACTAACAATATCAGTGTGAAAGCCCGCTGACAGTCCAGCTTTGTGAGCATGACAAGGGTGCCGATTCATCTAGGAGGGTGGAAGTTACTTACTACATCAGTTCTCATGGTACAAGTTTGCAATATTTCTCTTTGGATATGGAGCTGCTAGGGAAGTGCACAGCCATTTTCACGCTGCAGGTGTAAGACTGCCCTTCTCCCTGTTCACAACACAGCTGCAGCCACTGAATGAAGTGGGCAGCCTGGCCAGCACAGTTCAGAGATGTCGGGGTTGTGTTTTGTGTGTGTGTGTGTGTGTGTGTGTGTGTGTGTGTGTGTGTGTGCGCTGGAGGGGAGGAGGTGGGTGTAGGACAAGATTTCAGAGTATTTGGGCCAAAAGAAGCATGTTAGACACAGGAAGAGAACTTGGAACAAAGGGAGTATCGTTTTGTGATTCAGTTTCTCCATGTAATCTCTAGTAGAACTGAAACAAATGTCACTGAAATGCACTTTTGCTGCCCTGTCTTGAAAGGTGGGTCCAGCCAGCTTTCTTCAGTTTGATCACGGGTCAGGCAGGCAGTTACCGGAGATAAAAGGTTAAGGACCGCTGATCTAAAGAACAGCGACTATGCTATTCTTGTCTAATTGGCCAGCAAACCCATTTTCCTCCATCTTCCACTGATACGGCCCATGCTCAGACTGACAACTGTTTGATCCTTACTTAGAAGGTTGTTATGCCTTAGTGTATCACTTACCATTAATAGGCCACATAGACCCATTATTCTGCTCAGAAGGGAAAGATTTAAGTGGGGCAGCTAATTTTCCAATGCACTCCGTCTACTTCGAGATGCATTTCTTCTTGCTGTGCAGACGATGAAACAACGGAACAAAACAGAAGGTAATGCTCTGGTACAGTGTCTTTCTGCTCTGTTTCGCATGTCGGTTCTCCTCAGAGGTAATTAGGTTGTGCTGCGTCATCTTTCTATACTGTACAAGTCTCTAGGAAATGTACAAGACGAAATACTAATTCTATACCCTTGAGCAGTGGCTGAATTAATGGGGATTTACACAAACTAGACTGACCTATGTACTGACTCGTGAAAGACATTGATCCATAATTATTTAAATGTGATTTAGGTCACAAGTGTGTGTGCTGGTCTGTGTATAGGCAGGTGTTTGTGAAGGTGCATAAGTGCCTTACAAGGGATTAGAGAGCAGCCGCATGCCTATAGTCCATTGTTTACTTAATCTTTATGTGAAATGGTCAAAACAAAGGCACAGAATTATGTATTTAAATTCATATTAGAGATAAGATTAAGTTATTTGATCAAATCAGTGCCTTGTGACTTGTGCTGCTTCAATCTACCTTAATTTTGGGTGACTGCAAGACTAATTCTACTTCGTTTCAAACAAAACCAACATCTTTAAAAAGTGATGGATTGAAGTGTAATATTTATGGACATATGGCCATGCTGTCCTTGAGCATAAGGCTATGAGCTGCAGAGTATATGAATGAAGATTAAAGGGCAGTGATATTCCCTGTAAAGTGAACGTCCTTGGAGCAGCTGTGTGGCCGGGGGCAGTGCAATGCAATGGTCGCACACTATCACCACTTTAGACAAGTTCACATTAACTTTGTCTATTTGCCTCTGTGACTGTATGTTTGTCTGTCTGCCCTGTGAGTTTGACAGACATACAAATCTGTTTTTCTCCTGTACCATTTTTTTACTGAACAGAGAACAGCTCCTTCTCTTATTAGCGCACAAAGCGTTGCGTAGTTATGTGATGAGAGAAGCAAAAACAAGGGGATGGTTTGCTTAGCTGTGTCTGGGGGTGAGTGTGAGGAGGGGTGCTGGGTCACGCTTTCTCTCGCATGGTTTTACCAAGGTCACTCCCTCCAGTCATGCCTTTCTCTCTTTTTCTCTCTCTCTCTCTCTTTCTTTCTCGGTCTCACTCTGGTGCATCCACAGGGAACCATTCTAACTCTTTCATAGAGAACAATGTGGTAGGAATGACAATTATGTGATAATATTCCTTACAGGCAATTAGAAAAAAAAATCTGTTAGAAAAAGTCCGTCCCTCGCATTCTCACTGTCAGTATCATGGTCAAGTCATAGTTTTTGAAGTATACCGGTTTTATCCAGAAGCAACTTTGATGTAACTGACAGGATAGAAATCTGTTATCATTCTGACCAGAAAACTAACTTTCAAGCAATGATTTGCTTAAATGTTTTTGTTTGATTTCGATCACTGTGAGACTCCCTGAGAAGGCACCATCTTCCATTGCAGTGCTGCCATTTATTGCAAATGTTTACCCTGTTCACAGACACAGGGCTTGTGGGTTTAAGAAAGTGAAGAGAAATCTGTAGTCCTAAAAGTTAAGAAGTTACTAAAGTATACTTTGCTCTTGAGGATTGAATGCCACCTCTAAAGTTTAGATTTGATTGATCAGAGTATGACCGATTATGGTCAAGGTGAGTGAAATATTATTATAATATGCTGTATGCCGTTTGTTGGAAACTTCACACTTTGAGCCTAGTCAAGTGAAGTTCATTTATCTATGTAACCCTTCATCATCAGCATGTCTCTAAGGACTTCACAAAGAATGAGCCTACCTTGATGTAACTAATCAACAATCAATCATAGACGACAATGATGAAATGAAATAAAACACAGAGGAGCAAAACAAAGCATAAGACACAATAATATAACCTAATGGAAGGCCTACCTATCATACATGGCCTAACTTAACCAGCACCAACAGCCTTAAGAGGTTTTCAGATAGGAGGCACAAACTCCAGCCACCATCAAACCCATTCACTGTCTATGTGTTGTGTGACGCAAAAACATATCTGTATGGCACTGTACGCAACGGCAATCAGTTCTGGGACAAAATAGTAACACGGACAGAAACATGGACCATATCAATGAGATACAACAGTCAGAATCATGATGTGGCAGAGATATTTCACTGTGGACAGTGTTCTCATATCACCTGTGTACCAGGTAAACTTTAAAGGCATCACAGTAGTATGAGCGAGTACCTCATTGGGAACAGGAAGCCTGGGGATGTTTTTGCCACGCTGTGCTCATTGAGCTGAGACAAGAAGTGGCTGACGGTAACATAACTGCCTTTAAGTTGGTTTGATCAGGAGTGTAGCTGTCTAGAGACACATATTTCATGGGTTTGAGACTCATGCTGGAGGGAAACAATAATTCTTGGCAAAACAACAACTGTAATGCATGCGTTTGATTTGGCAAACAGTATATGGCATGTTGTGGTCTGGGTGAGTAAAACTCTTTATATATTACTGTAACAATATTTTGAGTAAACCCCACGTCTCTGAATGTGAGGTTGTCAAATAGTCTGACTTTCCTCTGTGAGAACCGCAGAGTAATTATCCAGCTGGTGCAACTGAAAAACTATACTTGTTTAAGGACATAAAGCAATATGGAGTCATTTCTGTCACAGATATGGCTTGGCTTCACTGTTGGAGTGAGTGAGCATGGTGTGTAAGGGTGTGTGTGTGTGTGTGTGTGTGTGTGTGTGCGTGTGTGTGGCTGCTTAATGGGAATGTGCAGACAGCCAGCTACTTGTTATTCCATGTGGGTTTTGATTTCTCTCCCAGAGGAGAGGAGGGACACATCCTGTATCACTGCTGAGAGAGATTGCTAGACTGTCTATGGAGGGAGAAAGACAAGAGGAGAGGACCAGAGAGATGGTAGGAAAGGAGGGAGGAGGGGGCCAGGAAAGAAAAGACTATCTATCTATCTATCTATCTATCTATCTGCCTATCTGATACACTTGAATTCAGACCTCTGCCAAGTTTCATACAGCAGCCTAAGACCCGGAGAGAACAAGAAAGCCGCCAACTTCATGACCCTATACGTACATAATCCAAACTGCTTTGTATTGTTGCTGTCATGTGAATTGCAGCCTTTGCTCGGTGCATCTGTTCATGTGGCATTTCAATTAATCTAAATCCTCTTTTCTTACAGTGATAAGGGCAAAGATCTCTGGGGAGAAAATTGTGTCTCCTAGCAACAGCTCCTCACCTTACATGAAGATGATCCAGTATGAAATCAAAATGATCAAGGTGAGATTCCTGGTCCAGAACTGAGATTGCCCCCGTAAAATTGTGCACATACTGAATTGGCTTGTAAAGATATTCAACACACTGGAGAGTGGAATATCCTTCATAAAATGTACAGATACATACTGACCAATTATAATGAACAGAATATATGAAAATGTCATATTCCAGTTCATTGGAATTTTGAAGTTCTGTGCTGAATTACCATTAAAACAAATCCTACAGTATGCTCTTCTGAACTATGCAACACAAATAACAAAAGCCCACAAATGTAAATCTGTAATTTTAAAATTCAGTACACTTGAACTGGTTTAAAAAAACATGATGTTGCAGAGTATGATAATAATATCTGCTACAAGCAAACAATGTCGAATGTTTAAGGCTGCTGTTTATGTCTTTACTGTGAGAAAAAATGTACAAATTGCCACTGGGCTTCACCATTGGGAATTTAAGAGTCTGCAAAATTTCTGTGTTCGACAAAATTCAAACACAGAGCAACAGCCTGTCTTATTAAGGCATGTGGGAGCTGACTTCATATAACTGAGACACCATAAACCCATTTAGCTTGTGAACATGTGAAGTAATCCCTTAACGTTTCCTATTCCCACTGCTAATGTATTAACATACTTTGAGGTCAGTCTTATAGATTTACCTCCTCTTGCAGTCAGTGCTATACGTTCACACAGGGACCAGCAGCTTATAGCAGGAGGCTGATTAAGGAATAGATTTCAGGGCCTCAGGGAGCTTCAAATTTAGGGGAAAAAAATCTTAAGTTCCTCTCATTAGAGCTATCCATTAGAAAAGCATATAAACACAGGACAAATCGTACATCTCACCTAAAACAGATCCTTAAAGTGGTGTCTTACCCAAACTCCACCCACAAAAACCTGCATGCACCAAAAATCTTTTTGTCTCTCTGTCTAGATGTTCAAAGGTTTTGACAAGGCCAAGGATATCCAGTATGTCTACACCCCAGTCTTCTCCTCACTGTGTGGAGTCAAACTGGACTCCAACAATAAGGCAGGATACCTACTATCAGGTACAGTATCTGCTGTTTACTCTATGATAGTGATAGGAAAGTAGCAGTAGTTCCAGTAAAAGAGGAGTCACAACACGAGGCAGGCTGCTTACAGCCAAAATGATACAGTGGTCGTGACTGCAGGAGTGTAGAAATATACAGCAGCTCATTTTTAAGTCCCTGCAGCCTGCTTCTCTCCTGCATTAGAGCTGTGGGATTTTCTAATGGCCTTAAAAACATTACAAAGAAGAAAGTGTGAAGCATGAGAATAAACTGGTTTTCTTGTGATTTTCTGGTGAGATGTTGTTCGAGGGGCTCAGTCAGCGAGTAAAGGAAGGACATCTATGATTGATAGCCATGTTTACAACACCCATTGTGTTATCAGTTAAACTGTCACAGCTTGACACAAAATACCAGATGGTAGGTTATTTCAACATGAGCAAGAAAACCTACACCTTAAAAGAACACTCTCAAAGGTAGTGAACTAATATTTATTCTATTGAAAGTGGAGGGGAGCAGCAGTTCTTTATAGTTGATGGATTGATGCGTATCAGAGATATAATCTGCTGGCTGCAAAGTTTTTGCCAAACCTATTTCAGTAATAAGCACTTCTGCAGTTTAAAACAGCAATATAAATGCAAGCCATTAGGGCTGATAAATCGCACATTTATACTATGCAAACTGCAAGACATAATAATTTGTTACTGGCACTGTGATGTGACTTAACAGGAAGTATGTGGAGCGATGGGAGGATTTCTATTGGACAATGTGACCTGGTGGAGCCGTGGGACAACTTATCAATGTCACAGAAGAAGAATCTCAACTACAGATACCAGATGGGCTGTGAATGCAGAGTGAGTGATGATCTTTTACTTTCTGTTCTTCCTCCCATTTGGATCTGTCCATCTCGCTCCTCTAAATGGGCTTCTGTTGAAGACAAAGCTAGGCAGCATTTTAAAAAGAGAGCACGAAGCTCTCTCCTCATCTTGCCATGTCTCTCTCCCTCTCTCTTTCCTTTTTTTTTTGCGACCAAACCATCATGCTTCCTGTCTCAAATCAACACCTAATCACAGCATCATGGATCTCAAGCATTACTCTGTTTTTTCTGTTCCCATCTATCCATGCCTGCTCTCACCGGTTAAACTTTCACCCCAACAAAACTCTGCTATTATAATGCACGGGATGATTACATTCAGGAACAAATAATCAATGAGTGAAAGAGTCAATCCGTCTTTCTTCTCCCCTCAGATCAACACCTGTTACACAGTGCCGTGTGCCTCTACAGGAGATAATGAGTGCCTGTGGACTGACTGGCTGTTGGATAACAGCCTAAATGGGGAGCAGGCTCGGCAATACGCCTGCGTCCGCCGCTCTGACAGAACCTGTAGCTGGTACCGGGGTGGGCCGCCCCCGGAGAAAGACTTCCTGGACATGACCGACCCCTGACCT
>OMLF01032779.1:13959-38172 GCA_900302615.1 Holocentrus rufus
CAGGCCGTCTCCTCACACCAGCTGATCAGCGACCCCCACACACACCACCTCCTGACTCTCTTCTCCTCTCTGGAGATAAGACAAGAATCTGTGGGCAGAGTGTCTCAGTTGAAAGGATCGTCCAAACGGGGATGATTGATGACGCTTCTGCTCGCATGCGGAGCATTGGACATGTGCATACACACGTGCACACGTACGGGCAACCTCACAAACGTCAGAACCGTGAGTGGGCGTGATATTTCAGTGTTAAGTTATATTATGTGTGTGCCTCACTTCCTGAAAGTACAACCCCCAACCGCCCTCCCCAAAACAGCTCTCCCTAAATCTCCAAAGACCTCTGCACCTCTCTGGCCTGCTCCTACAAAAACAACATTTGTGCAGAGGCTCTGGCATGTTATTCTAACAAATATATTATATTAATTATGCACCGTTACCCGAGCCTCCCCTAGAGAGGCTTCAAAAGGCCCATCAGAGATGCTTCTGACCATGCCACATGACCCCCTGGATGAGCTGACGCACCGTTCTGGAACTGCTTTCAGGAAGTCATTTCTCTAATGGTCACCAGAGTCAGATTGTGGTCCAGGCACTTTGTAAAAGCCCTGCACCTGCACATACACACTTGACATTTTAAACACACACATACACACACACACACACACTCAATAATAGAAGATTGCATCTGCTGGCAGTGAAATAGAAGCTCCACTGGCGGCTCGGGATGGGAGAGTATTTCTCATGTCATGTGTCTGTTTCTCAGAGAAAACCTGGAACACAGACTGAAATAGCGATCGCCTTGATACAAAGCCAAATACATCCCTGTCATAAACACATGGAGACATACAAACACTGGCGCCCAACACTGAGGCACAACGAGAATCAGCGCAAGCACTCCCATAAGCACAGACTGAGGCAGACACACGCACATAGAAACACAAACAACTGAGTACACCACCATGTCAACACGCACACAAAAGTTCATGCGCTCTTAGATTTATTACCTAGCAGTGAGGAGAGCTTGGGAATGAGTCCTGCCTGGACCATTTGGCTGCGCAGGCCCGTGTCGAAGGAGAGGTTGAGCAGGAGACGTAAGGTGGTGCTCTGCAGCTCCTCGTTGTTACAGCAAACCAGCCTGGACAACTGCTCCACTGCAAACGTTTCAGCCTGAAGACAATAAAGTTGGGTGTAATTTTACACTACTTGAATCTAGACCGTATCCTTATTTGCCAACCAATATTAACTGTTAAACACAGCAAAGAGGGCTATAAGCAAGAGTGAAGACGGGTTTATGTCGCTGACAAATTCTTTCCTTTTGCACTCATTGGTTTTCTGTTGCCAATTTGACCCTGACGAAGAGAGAGTCACCGATTTGTCATAACATAGGTGTGGTAATTTAAGTCACTTTATTCCACTGGATATTTTGGCATGTTTTAGAGAATTATCTAAATTGAATAAAATTCCCTTTAGTATCTTAACTCTTTATGTAGCATGTGTTTGCAAGAGGAGATAAACAGAAGCATTTGGGGATCCAAAAGCTTATGAAGCTCTCTGTGCAAATTCTAACTGCACATTGGTCTCTACAGAACACAAAGATAGGACAGATCACTGATGACTGTCTATCAAAGGGAAGTAAAGTGAGTGGTCAGTCATTAAACAGTTTTTACAAATGAGCCCAAATGTGACAAGACTCACATTCTGACATGCCACCACAAAAACATGAATATGTTAAAAAGCGTAAAATAACAAAACAACGGTGTGTAAACAAGGGATAAGACACCTTTAGCTTGCTTATGCATGGTGGGCAGCTTGGAGTAGATACACATGGCTTACAGGCAGGTGGAGGTGTTGAGCTGATGACACTAAAGACAGCTCAAACACAAACACATGACTGCCAAACTCGCTTTCTCTGGGGACTCCGTGTCATTAGTGTGTGAAACTGTAAGTGGCTTGGAAGTGTTTAGACTACATCCACATGCTGTCATTGGGTCCATGTGCTTGTGACTGTCTGTCTTGTGAGTGTGACAGGCAGTGCCAGTCTAGTATTGCTTGTTAACATGTCTGTTTCCCTCTCCTGTGGTCTCCCCACAGCCACAACGAGACATAATGGGGACGCAACCTGCTCCCAGTTAAAAAGTACTAACTGCTACTGTGTGCAAAACCAGCTCCAGTCACACCATCACAAACCCAGGCCTCGTGCAGTATAATCAACTACAGCCTGTGTCAATTACCATTGACATTCCCGTTCCATTAGTGACAGGAGTAGAAAAAAGCTCTTATCAGAGTGTGTTAGAGCCTTATCTGATTAAGAGGCAGTCACAACATGTTTGCTATGTAAATAAAAGCTGATGACATATCACCATGTGATAAGCCTTTTTTATCAATTAAAGCTTCAGGTCCTTAGTGTAAATGGAAACTCCTTTCCCTGATGTAAACTGATATACTCGACTGAGTAAAAGTGTTGAAACCACTATTTTCCTGCTGGACACATGCTTGAGTGGGTCTAAACCCCCTGAAGTGTTTTTTAATCTGAGTCAAAGATACACTAAAAAGGAAACAAGGAGATAAAACCAGTTCCTAACTGGGTCTGGCTTTGATAAAGGCCCACAAACTGTCTGAGATTGGAACCAGGTGGGAATGGATTAGGGAAAGTTTGAGCGGTGAGGTTCCTGTACGGTGGGACATGGGGCTAAAAGCAAACCCTCTAAGTATTTCTTTTACACTGAAATTTGATAAGTGTGCTTTCAAATGGTATTCTACAGGGTAACAGTTGTTTATAAAAATGGCTCAGAGGAACAAATATTAAAAACAATGGTGATTTCCTTTATATTTGACTAATTACACTGACATGTCACAAAACAATGTTGTTTGTTACAGCAATTCAGATGTGCACAAATTATAGTTGTTAAAAAGATCTTTGGCTAGAGATGTTCTCTAAGGTAACAGTGCTTTTATAAATACCCTATCCATCCACCTCTTTTATCTCACCAGTCTTTCACTGCAGCCACTCCTCACTCAAAACCTTATTCCTGTTCCTCAATCATTTTAAAACTATGGTGAAAAAAAATTACCAACAACCTTTTCTGCATGGTAATGTGACAAAAACTAGATAATATGAATTTCTAACAATGACTGATAATGGATTATGTCCTCGTGAGGAGATGAAAATGTAGGCTTCTATCTTCCTCCTTTTTGTCTTGTATCTATACCTCTGTAATAGTTCTTACTGGGATGCAGAGTGTCTTGTGGAAGAAAACCAGACTACCAATATTCTTTGCTTTTGATCTTCCCTTCATTACCAGTCCATACACCCCTAACTCCCTTTCCTCCCCTTTGTCTCCTCCTCTCCTTTCATGCTATCCATCCTTCTCTCACCATGTCATTTTTGTTCTCCAGGTAGATGGAGAGCTTCTTGAGGAAGGAGACCACCAGTAAGAGCAGTTCCTCGTCCTCACGGTCCAAGATCTTCACCAGCAAGTGGACAATGTTTTTGTTCCTCATCTTGAGCTCTGTGCGGGTATCCTCAGCCAGGTTCAACAGCAGGAATAGAGCAACTACAGAGGGGACAGAATAGAATTGTTACTTTTTACATTCATTTAGTTGTAGTCCCCTATTCCCTCCCCCATGCAAAGCTTTGGGGGTGGGGGGGATTACCAGTGACCAAATCCTCCTGGTAGGGTTAGAAAAGCTGTACAGGAGGCCACCTGTTGGGTTGGGGCTCATTATATCCATAACTTATATTTCACTTCTTCAAACCAGTTGACGACAACCTGGCATACTGAAAGGGTGAGTCCTGGGCACGACTCCAGGTGGATCTCTGAGTCTGACTGCCGGGTGAGGCACACATGACCTCGGCGATATCAAAGGGGATCGCGAGGAGCAGTACTCTTGAGGAGCCAGGGAAATGCAAGCATTACAACTGGAGCCCTTTTGTAAATGTACATGTGGCAATAGGGAAAAAATCCAACATTTTCCCAGAATATGTTCAGAGTTCAAGCACATTACTAACATTGGAAACACAGTCAAAATGTGTTTTTTTAAATCAAGCATTTTTCAAACCTTCCCAACAGTGTTCGAACCCTGTAGAAAACTGACAGTAAGCACTGCACTATGAATAGGAGACATTACTTTATACATTACTAAGAAGAACCATAAACATAAAGCATATGGTGTATTAGCAGTTATGTGTAGTGTATTTTACTACAGAAAGAAGAAATAGGGTCCTGTACTGACATTTTAGCTTTAAGGCTTTTGCAGCATGATTTGTTCACAAGTGTAAAATTAGATTTATGTCCTTGTGGAATAAAATCCTGGTACAGTAAGTACAGCAGTACCTCTGAGAAGCTGTTCCTGCTTGACCAGCAGGCTCTGGTATTTTCTGTAGGCCTTCTCGTGTTCTTTCTTCAGGGTTTGGTTCTCAGAGTCTTCTTCACGTGGAATAAGTCAAGGAACTCAATTCCTCCAGGCTTTGTCCTCCAATAATATGATGGCAATTAAGACTGGTTGACAAATCATCCAATATCACTGAGATGCAGACATAGAGACTGAACCATCAGTTTTAGACCTGCAGCTTTCAACCAACCGTAGATTTAAAAAAACACTTTTACACGACTGCTTTTAAATGCTTGTCTGAATGCCTTGTCAGACACACACACATAAATTACCTTGCGTACTAACACTACTAGCCAAGAGTAGCCTTAAGTGCAATTATTATTCAGTGGGATGACCCTTAGAAAAGGATATAAGCCTTCTTCTTCTTCTGCAGTTCTTCTTGCCAGAGGTCATACCTCTTCAGCTCATGTTCTATGATGTTCATGCACAGGGCCCCAATCTTATAGTGTGTGACCAGGCCATGGAACTGCGAGAAACTGAAGGAGAAAATAAGAGGGGAGAAAGAAAAAGACTTCCATTTATCCAAAAGTGGATTTTCAAAGCTAAAATCAAATTTGGGATTCCAGCTGGGAGCTGTCGCCAAAATGACCCAATCCGTCACCCCAGAAGTAGTTTACAAAGTAAACTGTCAAAGTCAAAACACATTCAGTCAAACAGTATGTCCTGGTCCGACTTATAATCAGTCCAACTTGAATCATTTCACAATCCAAACAGCATAACATGGGGATGGAGAAGAGCCAAGAATGACTATCAGTTTTCAGACCTACACATGTCGTCCTGCAACCTAAATCACTCCTGACAGACGTTTATGTATTATTCTAGCGAGGGCTAATTTTAGTGTTTCCGAGCCCCCAGTTGGAGAGTGAAATTTCAATACTAGCTGCATTGTCAAAGTTGTATGACTACTGTAAGAAAGAGAGAGAGAGGATCACCCAGAGAAGAGAATGAGTCTGTGTTGTTAAAATGCGTAAATACTGCAAACATGAAAACAACAATAGGACTATCCAAACGGTTTGACTGCTAAAACCTGGAAAACTGGACATGTGCTTGGAATCCATGAGAATACATGTCACTAATTCTATATGGTGACACACTCTTTCCTCTTCTGCCTGTCGATAATGTTTATATAAAAACTAATATTAAAAATGTTCAGTTTTCCCTTCATAACAAATTGAAACCCCAAAACACATCACTGTAACTTGGGAGTCCTCAGTCTTCAAGATTTCAACCTAAATTTTATCTGTTATGCAAAATATTTCCTTAAGCTCTGGGGTTGATTTAGGAGCATTGCATGAGGCCAATGAGGTTGTCTCCTTGTTTAAGTGTTTCATCTAAGACTTTCAAGGTAATTAAGTAGCTGTGCACTTGAGTTGCCATGGTTACGCTTCATGAAATTATTATTGGCGGCGTTTTAGCCAAACTGGACAGAAACTGATTTTGTGGTTCAAGTTTTGTAGTAATGTATTTGAATTTTGAAGTTCAAATCAATACTCTCTAACAAGTTGTGCATTGCTCATAGTGTCCAGTGGGTTTCCCTGTCTTGGTATTTCCTCCTCTTTTTCCTCATAAATTCAACCACTGTCTTGTGTTAGACAAATTATTTTCTTTTTAAAAGGCTGTAAGGGGTCGCTTAAAATCTTCAGAGTAAAACGATCACCAAGGACCTTTTAGCAACGCATAGCAGAACTTAAGGGAATACCTACGCAGCAAAAGACAAACACACAGATCAAAGGGTTTTCCCATGCAGCATCTGAAGGGACCCTTTATGGTGATTTTATGCCACTCATTTTTTTCTAAAGGCATACTTTCAATTTTAAGGGCAACCTCAGCCTAAGTGGCTTTACGCTAATGGGTGCTTGTTGTCTACCTGGAGAAGCAGAAGAAGATGTAGATGATGGTTGTTGCGAGGTCCACGCTCTGCTTCCAGTCCTCCCTCAGGACTCTGGCCAGGGCTCCCAGGGCCGTCTCTGACCAGACACACAGAAAACACACACACAAATCAACAAGGGCACACACAAGACATATTCAAAAGCCCACAAAGACACACATATACACACATATACACACATAGACATATAAAGGAAGTCAGAAAAAGAAGGAGGCACGGTGGGAGAGGAGGGATAGAGCGAAGGAGGTGGGAGGGGAGGAAGGAGCATGAAAAGAAGTGCAGAAGGGCTGTGTGTGGAAGTCAATCAGAGACAGACTGAGGGGAGAGTATAGTGCACTGGAGTCTAATTTAAAGGAGCGTGGGGGAATGCGATGAGGTCGGAGGCTCCTGGGGCTTTGAGCCATGGATGCTTCTCAACGTAAAGACGTGCGTCCCAGGGTTCCTCTCCTCTTTCCACGCTGACCCCAGGCCTCCTGGTTCACATGAACGCTAGGCTCTTATCAATACATGACCACTTGATGCGGCGCGACAGACAAAGTGAACTGACGATGCGTTATGACAGTTACAAATGAAGCCGTGCCATCTCACGACGGCCGCGATGGATGATGGCTCCATGCTGTTGTGAGAGAAACAGCCAGGTTGTCACGGAAGGGAATAGGACTTGGGCCGAGCTGTGTTTTCTTTCAAATGGGATGGGGAGCACAGTGAAAGGGTTGATAAAGTCAACGGATTCTATAGTCAGGCAGAGCGGAGATAACAGAGTGCACATTAGGTTAAGAGCTATGTATTAAAAGAGCCTTGAAACATGATACCTGCACACTGTAGTCTATTGTTAGTATTTTTTAATGTGTTTTTCAGCTGTTCATCTACAGTACATCTACGGGGCTAAAGGACTTTTTTTCTTCACTGCCACCAGTAAAAATCTTTTTTATACAATTATTACTTTGAGAATTTGCAAAGTGGGTGAAGTTTGCACTTTTTTCACAAAGTGATTGGCTCCATTCTGCCATGCAAGAGATCAATCCCACAAAATGGATGCATTTAAAAATAAATCAGTGAATGTCTGGTTTATCTGGGTGGATTTCTCAAAAAAGTTCCTTTCTGGGGGCGCCCCAGTACCTCACCATGTAGAGCACATGCAACATATTATTACTGCGGCGGCGCGGGTTCGAGTCCGGCCCGCGCCCTTTGCTGCATGTCATTCCTTCTCTCTCTCTCCCCCCATCTTTCCTGTCTATCTCTACTCTCACTGTCAAATAAAGCAGAAATGGCAAAAAAAAAAAACCTTTAAAAACAGGAAAGAAAAAAAGGCCCCCTCTAAAATGAGGTGTAATAACATTTGGTCATGCAGGTATATAACGAATCTGTGGTGTCACTGGTAGATAGGAATTAATGTACAGATTAAAATCTTACTCATGTTATACTGTGACAAATCATTTTTAAGTCTGTATTCACTGCACTCCCTGGAAAACATTGGACAAAAGTGGACTATATTCAAGGGATGTGATCATGACAACAGACAAAAAAATTATACCAGAAATTACGTGAGGAAAAGCAGTGCAACAACAATTCTCATAAGAAATGAATGGAGGTCGTATGTTTGGACACAAACAGAAATATGACATCTCACCCACTCTTTCATCATTAATGCAGTAGATGTTTTATGGCCTTTCGGTGTGTGTGTATGTTATATATTTAATATACCTACACAATATAAAAAGTACATATATTTAGATTTTTAAAAAATCTGAAAAATAATATAAATTGAGAAAGGCACCATTTTGCATGAGCTCCTCCAGGTTGTCAGAGTTGCGAGCCAAATGCAAGATGAGGGTGGCTCCTCTAATCTTCTCTTGGATGTCCTCGTAGAGCAGCTCCACATAGTCATCAATGTTGTTGATGTTGGCCTCCTCATCCAGCTAGATGGGGATAAACATTTTCATACAATGACAACATACTCTTATCTATGTGGGAAATGTCATCAGCCTACAGTTAATATGTACACACAATAAACATATACAATACACAATATTTTTGCAAGCAAGCGCATATTCATGAACAGATGCAAATAAATAGGCACGCACGCACGCGCGCATGCCCGTGCGCACACACACACACACACACACACACACACACACACACACACACACACACACACTCATTCTTTCACTCCCTACCTCCACTCCTGCATAAGGTGTGAGATCTCTGGGTGAGATCTGTTGCTTCTCTTGCTTGTCTGTGAAAAGCAAAGTACAAGAAGCAACACTTAGTATTAAAAACAGGTCTCTCATGATGAATTATTTACACTACTGTACTTGCACATTCTTATTCTGAATGCATCAGTATTGTTTGCAATAGGGTTGATGTAGATGTGGAAAACTTGTCATCACCATTTGTCTTTTTGCGGTTTTGCAGGTAGAAGAGCAGCTGTTCCACCTCAGGAAGTTTGGATGGGTGAATAAGCCGGCATTCCTCCACTACTTTGCGAGCCAGGGAGGATATGTCTGTGTTGGCATTCAAGCTTTTCAGGCGAATGCTGAAAATAGCAAAAACATACAAATTATCAAAATTACAGCTTATGAGAGAAACATCACGCCCTTGGCCAAAACTAGGGTTGGACGACATCATGGACAAAATCAAATATGACAATATCTTTGACTCAATATCTCGATATTGTGAGATTACTGATGACTGTTGGTGCTTTCATAAGATATTTATACACAAGAGATTTTTAAACAGTCTTGTGGATATGATGACCAAGCAGGTAGGCAAGTAACAGTACATGTAGAACAGTCTAATAAGTGCAGAAATTTGCATGTCATATCACAATACTATAATATCCAAAATCCCAGACAATCTCTAGTCTCATATCATGATATTGATACAATACCAATATCTCCCCCAGGCCTAGCCAAAATGCCCTAGCAAAATGCTCATAGAATTTCAACTGACAGTATGCCATTTGGCTGGTACACTTGCATTGGCGGACACAGAGTATTTGATAATGTTGTCATGGAAATCACTGATGTGTTCTCATGGCAACATCATCATTTGGCTAAATATAAAATAAGAGTGAGGAGCATTGCCCACACATGAAACACTGAACATTCATTTACTATGGATGTCATGTTAAGAGGTACACCAACCTACTATGATACACTAATTGTCCTCTCTAACCACTCAAGATCTGTGGATATGATGGACAGGAGAGCAAAGCCAATACGCATGCTGTTCTAAATCCACCTCAAGTAGTAGTAGTGACAAGCTGACAATAAAATTTGAACCTTCAATGCAGTGACAACATGCATTACTCACATTTTGTGACACTCCTTGCGTTCTCCGACCATGGCGTCACCTAACTCTCCCAGAATAGTTGCCTCCACCTCATATTGAACGACGAGGGCTTTTTCGGTCGGGTGGACGTCCAAACTGCCCCCCTTCACTTTCCTGTGGGCCATGTAGTGACATCATTAGCATAAACCAAAACCGAGCTAAATACAGACCATAGCATGTATAAAAGAAGACTCTTGGCTGCCTTTACCCATCTGACGTTATTCTGGCTTTAATAAGACGGCATTATTGTAAATATTATTGATAGAGATGGCTCACTGGCCTGGTTAGTCATTCAGTCATTCATTTAAATCGCCTGCTCCAGCTGGGCTGTCAACAGCATCTCTGGCTGCTAGCCTGCTACATCCTGACAATACTAACAGATTTTAAACGAGCCGTTATTACCTTTTCAGATACCGTGCATCTTCTGCCTGCAATTTGTCCATATTAGATATGAATGGAAACGCTCATTGAATTGCCTCCCTCCAATGAACGACAGCGCTGATACAGTTGACGGATTGTTTTTATTTCTGTTTGTTGCCAGGGCGGCGACAGTCTTCCCAGCATGCAACATCAGCAGATGAACAGAAAATGGAGAGCAGCCGTCCAGAGGGAGACTGTCGCCATCTGTGGTCGTGGAGGCCAAGATTCAATTGGAAGAAGGACAAGAAATTTAATTCGGTTTCCTTATCGCTGCTGTATCCTACCGAGATTTGTTCTGTGCTGTCAAACACCCTGAATGGTTTTAATTTCATGTCAGCTTTCATCTGTGTTTAATCTAAGAAGGAGTTAACAGCTTCCTGGGAACCAGACCTTCTCTGACGTGCAGCAGCAGCAGATGATGATTATATAAACTGTAAAATATTTATTCATGTCATGCAGGGTACCGTTGCAAATAAGCTATTTAAATTACACTAATGTGAGAGATGGGCGAACAAGCACACGGTTAAATATAACTACAGAATATATAAAGCTTATGTTAGAAAATAGCTTACAGGTCACAACACTGGGATCAGCAAAGATGATGAGGTTATCTGGATGGATATAATAAAATATTTATGCCTTGTATAAATTAGCATTCAGTTGTCACTGTTATCAATTAGTCAGTGAGTGGAGCCATCTAACTCAAATGCCGAGCTATTATCTTTGTATAATATTGCCTAATGTTGCCGGTCTATTTAGTCAGTTTAAACGTAGGCCTAAGATAGTAATTATAAAAGAAAGAAAATAAATAAATTAAAGTAGAATCTCTGTAGAAAACTCGAACAAATAAACTTTGTATGTCAGAGGAAGTAGTGAACTGAACTCACCTTGAGGACATCTTTGTGATCTTGGGGTTTTATTTTATTACTATTGGTAATTATCTGTCCTTTGTATTCAAAATTCTATTTTTCTGTTGATTCTACTCTCTAAATAGTTTATCATTAGGCATCTCAAAGTCATAATTTATACTCATTACTGCCTAAGGTGTTTCTTTAATAGCAATTAGTTATTCTGTGGTACAGTGGAATAATCAAGGGTTGCCTGGCTTTCAGTTTTATGAGAAGAATTTCCTTAGTGTCATCACGTAGTAGCTTTTGTCTGGGGGTATTAATATTAGGACATTAGCACCTTCTATATTTGATACCTCTTAGCAGGTCATGCATGAGAATGAAATGTCTGCAATACTGGGATATAAAGATAAAGATCCAGACGTGCTTCTTCAAAATATGAAGCAAACATGCACTTATTCTGAAATACTCTTTGCAGTCTAACACAAAACTGATATTTAATAATATGAAAATTCTCCTAAAGATAGATCAATGAAACTTTAAAACATTGACACCTCTGGCAGCATTATTATATATAAAAATAAAGTAGTTCAGTAAATTCTATTGCAGTACTGGTTGTGCTGCTTTTTGAGTGAGCTGGTGTCACGGACATGATGGATGCCCTGGCTGCAAGGTTAAGTCGCAGAGGGCATGTGTTGAGTCAGCGTTAGGTAACATTGAACATGAACTCAAGTCACGGAAAAAATATGTGAAGTTGGGGTATGATTTCACATATTACTGCATGTTATGCAACCTGGTGTTGGGTTCAATTTCCTCCTGACTACGTCTACTTTAAAGGCAAATTTCAAGTGACCCAGAATTAAAGCAGCTCAGTGAGTGGAAATTCGTACAATTTTAAATTAATTCAGACTGGCTACAGTGAATTTGAGATTAACTGAGAATAAACCTTCTACCTTATGTAAACTAATGTCAGATCCTGTTGAACTGAAGACTGTGAATGTTATTCAGTTCTGACCTGAATGTTTGATAACTGTTTTATTTGTGGTTTGCATGATCATATCAAAATTATGCTTAACTGTCAAATTCAGTGTAATATGTGTTTGTCAAATACACCAGATTTGGCAAATTATTGCAAATGAATATGCAATGAAAATGGGAGTTATGCTGGCAGCACTTTTTTTTTTCTTTGTTTCATATTCACAAGTTATAATGTTTTAAGAAATCTTTCAGCAGGAATGTTAGCTTCAAGTTTAACCTCCAGTTTTTGCAAACATCAGATAAAACTACACCATCATTCTGGCACAAAAAGTCTTTGCTGCTCATTAATGATTTTGATTGCTTATACAATTTTGTTATGCACCTCAGGCAAATTTGATATATGAAGAATGATAACTGAATGCTACAATGGAGTATCTTTATTTGGGAAGCTCATAGTTCACTAAGTGACCTTGTTTATCCTCTCAGCACTTGTGTATCAATGTTGGAGGATATGTGGTGACAGTTTCAATTTCATATTATTCACAGTACAAATTGTATGACTTTCACCACTTTTTTTCTAGTAGATTATTGCAAAACTGTTTATTTATGTCCGATTTTTTGGTTTGCTCATTGACAGATGCAGCAGCAGCATGTTCTGGTTAAACTGCATGAAGTCATTCACAACTTAAAATCTGTTGGCATGAAATGTGGGAACTCAATGATCTGATAAACTTGACATATGAACTCCACACCAGCTCTGTTCTTGATACTGAACAAAAAGTTAAAGTGGTCTGAACGAGATAAACAAATGATCCATAGTAGCACCAGATAAGATAACGTTTAACTTGGCACTCCGGAAAGTATTTGCTTGTCTCAGCACTATTCAGTCCAAGTGACAACTGATGTCACCAGTCTAAATTTAGTCTCTTGCATGTGACAGATACATCAGAATATTTTTTGTCTCATGGGGTCTTGCGGGGTCACAAATATTTATCTTTTTAACTGATTGAATAAGAACTGGCATAAGCAAATGTAGCTAGTCCGGTCCACCAGAGAGGTTAGTCCAGTCTTGTGCCACATTCTACATTAGAAAAGCAGACACTTTTAATTGCACTGTAACCCACATTAGTCACCATGGTGGCTAATAGTTACATGTAATCAATACTACTTTCTTGATTGATATTTAAGGCCATACATGGTAACTACAGCTAGTCAACCCAATGAACTAACTCACTGAGGTCAAATAACAAAGAGATAGATTTTCAAACCCAAAGAGGTGGGTCAGAGTGACACACACATTAGTTATGGCCCAGAAGCGCAGAGATGACAGAAATAAGTTCAGTTTCTGCATATGCACTCAGCGATAAAGAATACTTGGAGTCTTCCTTGTTACTTATCGCCCATTGTTCAAGCATCTGAAGAACAGTGTGCCTATATTAAAACATGTATACAAACATGAGAAGACGTTGCTAATTTTAGGGACCATATTATATAGCTGTAAGGACTAGAGGTCAGTCTTGTAGACCGCCTCATGTGCTGCTGGTATTTGTGGCCTGAAAGCTCAGTTGCCTCCTTGCATGCTTGTGGCCCCCCAGGGAGAGGGCTTCTTCTGGAAGAGACACTCCCTCCATATCTCAGCCCCCCTATCTTGCTCCTCCAAAGTCTCTAGCAGGTGATCTGTAAATCTGGTGGGACTTTCTGAGCACCGCCCCGTGAAAAGGATCTCTGCTGATCACTTTCGGCAAAGCTGGCAGAGACTTCTACTCAGCTGGACAGATATAGCAGCAGCCAGAGCCACAGCGTCCCACACAGACACTGTGACACGTTGCGTCAAACACTTTTTGGACAACAGCACTCAAGTGCAAAGAGCACAAACAGTCAACATGGATATTTCAATTACAGATGACAATTGTAACTCATCGCCTAACCTTGAGTACAAAGGCGCTCATCAAGCTTTCAGGGATCGCTGGAAGCAGACAGACGACACCATGTGTCGCCACAGTATGTCCTTCCATCTGCACCATACGCTGAGGAATGAGTTCTTTGCCAGCTACCTCTACTTGTTGGAGCAGATACCTCTGGGTAAGGACAAGGGCCAGTCAGAGCTCCAACTTCTCATCAGTTTAAATAAAAAAAAAATCAAGATTTCCAGCAACTTTCTACCCTTGACCCAACAAAGGACTGAGCAAAGTTAAAGGAATGGTTAGGACCATTGATTGACTGTTTAAGCAACATACAGTCACTGTAAAGGCAAGTGTTATTCTTGTAATTTGTTTTTAAATGCTACAAATCAAGCACCCACACAAAAGCTATATAGGAACATACCCCTAAATTATCTGTCTATATTATAGAATTACAGTGCAGAACAGTACATAATGTGTCTGTGCATAAATATCGTAAAGACTTTAGGGATTAATGAGATTCTTTGTGGTCCTACTGTATTAAATAACAGATGCAGCACAATAAGCATCATGTACTCCATGTATCAACACTTCCCAGTGCTATGGAAGTGCTACTGAGCAAGGCATCGAACATCCATACCTTGAACATCCTGACAACAGGCATTAGAAACTTGCTAAGCAACCAAGAACCAATGTTGGACTTTTCCTGCCATTGATTTGGGTTTAGATGACAAGAGACAATTTTACATAATGTACTGCATATGTAGGAATGTGGTGTTGGATTGAATTTAATTTCTACAGTGATGTTATACTTGTTGTTGTTGTACTTTCTGTTGGTGTTACTGTGCAATAGACCTTTTTCACAGCAGTCATTTTGACATGAATTAGTGGGCAGACACACGTGTTACTAACCACATTAATTAAGGTTTTGTACCTAAACAGCTACAGAGTAATGTCATTAGTAACACCTATGTTCACCTACATGTCGTGTCAAAATGACTGCTGTGAAAAAAGGTCTATACAGCATCATGCAATTTATTGAAAACTAAATGGACAATATGTTTTTCAAGACATTACTAGTTAATTAATTGCAACTATAAAATTTCCTTCATCATGACTTGTTGGAGGTGTGAACATTGAGTTAAACTCACATCCTGTCCAGGGGGTGTACTCACCCATCAAGACACCCCAAGCTACAGAAACAAGAGATCCTAGCCTATGGGCCACTTTGGCTCAAAGAGGGCTCACTGTCTTACCACTAACCTGATACAAGGCCCATTAATGGTCTGGCATGTCAAGCATGAAAGCACTAACTCATGTCAGTCAGTACTATTCATGACAGTCAGAGCCTTATGATGAGATTATTTACATACAGCAATGACAGATTTTAATGGGTTGAATGAAATATACTTCATATGTCTTAATAAATGTTAACCAGACAGTGATAAAGAGCAATCATGACAGATATAGAAATAGTCAAAGAAATTGAATATACCAAAAATAAAATTAAGTTTATTGGAGGGATTCCATTGGATGTAAGATTATTCACAAACACTGGAAATAAAAATCAGTCTTTAGGCATCTATGACAGTTCATATTCTACTTTTTGAATAGACAAAAGTAAGTGATTGTGCTCAAACAAATGCATCATAGTTGCAGCACTCAATGAAGTGGTCTTATTAAAGGTGAAAGATAGAGGGACGTGGTGGCACCAGATTGGCACTTCTTTGGCAGAGAAGTATCTGACAACACACATCTCTTGCCCGCTCATGCTTTCTTCCCTCCTTCTTGGTCTTGCTTGCTGTTTCTATACTTAACTTCCTCTGAAAGCCTTGCTGTGGGGTCACATGACTGTAACTGCCTATTCTAAGTGACAATCTCATATCAGAATCCAGTCTCAGTGCCAAACCCGACGACCTGATATTCTCAAACATTTCTAAACCAACTGGGCACCTGACCGGAAAGTCAGACACCCAACCCCCATCCATCACCCCGTCCAACTTGGTTTTAGCACGATTCTCGGGAGCTGAGTGGATAAATCTCTGTCTTGGATATCTGCCTAGTTCTGATCTTCCGAGCACAGACAAAATAGCCCGGCTGGAAATGAATCCCTTCTTAATGTTCCATAATGGTGTCATGAATTCTGCCACTGGACATCCTTGACAAGTGAACAGACATTCCCCCGCCACCCTCCACACAGCAGGAACGTGTCATTTAAGCCTTAGGAAATGTGCATTCGTTCTTCAGGATTTATTTCAGCACAAAGGAATGAAGGCAATGGAAGTTCTAGATGTTTAAATATCCATTTAAGTTTCTAATGTCACAGAATATGTCCATAATTGACATCATATTATCAAATGAGTGTGACCTAGTTCACCTACAATGCAGTTCATTCAGAACTGCATTGCAAGAACATAGACCATGATCCAAACTGTTATGGATTTTGCTATGCATGAATACAAATCCTTTATGGCTTCCAGCTTCCCACTGATACTAATCCTCTACTGATCGGTAGCCTAAAGACAGTTGTGAATGCACAACAATGCTATCTCATATATGTAGCAGCTGAATATGGGGCTAGAATAGCACACCACTCGCTTATTTATAGTCTTGTAGTAATCTAATTATCATTCTACATCTCCTATGGGGTTGTCAACACTGATCTCCTGATCCCCATAGATAACAGCCCAGTGTCCTGCTGCACATTTTGTTCACCCATGGTTGGAAATAATACCTATTATTGATTACCCACTGAAAATTGTAATTGCTAGTAACATTTTGGATTATTCCAACTCAGTAATACAATCTGTTCACTGTTGGTAACTTTTGCATGACTTTGCCTCCGTATTCTTCTATTTATTCTCTATTTGCATAGTGATTATATCAATAATATTCTCATGACAAAAGTACCTTCAGTTTCTTTTTTTTTCAAAGAAATGTATATTGTTTTTAATGACATATATTGAGTATATTAACAGATTACAATTCATATTTTTTTCCAAATTATTCTCAAAATATTTTTAAATGTAATGTGTCATCATCTGATCCACCTGTTCCCTCTGTTTGTGTGTCTGTTCTGTTACATATGTGTCCCTCTCTGTGTCCTAACAGTTAAGCTGTTTCCTGTCACCTGTGAGTACATCAAAGGTGAGAAACAGTTCTATTACCGGGCTCAGAAGTTCTACGAGGATGTCCCAGCGTCAGAGGAGGGCATGATGGGAGATTATTTGGATATCTCCAACATTGATCTGGAAGGTTCCAGGCAGTTTCTGAAGAGGTTTGTGGTGAGTCTAACGGAGAGACACAACATAGTACCTCAGTAGATCAATAGATCAAAAATTACCTATGAGATTTAAACACAAATCTGATACATACCTTTATATTTGGGAAACTGTTCATATTTTATTTACTTGTTTTTTTTAAATAAGCACAGCAGACTACTGTACATCAGTACATATGTGCTGTACTGTACAGTACTATAGTAGCACTACTGTACTGTAAATCAGTACAGTAGTGCACTGCCCAATGCAGGGATCTTATGTAGATGTAATAATCATGTCAGAATCTATTTTGAACCAGAAATTCATTTTCCAAATAGTATTATAAGACTCATGCACTGGGAGGGCCTCAGTGCAGCATCTAATAGTGGCGGAGACTCAGTGCCAGCCCTATAAACACACCCATACATAGCAGGCTGAGCCAACAGCTGTTAATCACTTTGTACTATGGTACTTTTTATTTTAGTTGTACTAATTTATTTAATATGATGTCGTGTTGATGGGCAAGTTGTCACTTTTCCTGTTAACAAGCATCTGTCATTTCATAAATTATAATACACTGTATAATTGACTTATATTTCATATTTTATATTTTCAGCCTCCATCATTCTCTGCACTTGTAGGACTTCTTCTCACCATATATGTGTATACTAGTGTGTGTGCGCTTGTGTGTGTGTCTGTGCATTTCTGTTACCTGTGTTTGTGTGCAGTGATTTTTAGGGTGTTGGGGGGGTATCCAAGTGCTAATTCAGGGGAATGTGCTTGGCTTAGAGACAGCGTTATTTTTAGGGTCATTTCTACAGGAGCTCTAATTATAAGCTGCAAGGATTTGGATGCTTTAAGAAAGGAAATACAGAAGCTATGGAGCTAGCAGCTAGCTTTGCCCCTGACACTAATGTAAACACAACCAGTCAAATTTAACATAGTGCCTATGACTCTCAACTGTGATATCATGTTCACTGCTTACTGCATTGCTGGCACCTCTGTAATATTCATATTCAAGTGCTGTTGATTCTGCCCATCATGGAGACCTTGACAGGTTACAGAGACATATTACAACAGACCTGATTTGCACCCAAGTATACATGGTCATCATTACAGAACACACGTTATAACACATACACAGTACATGGCATTTCCGTAACCCCGCTCCAATCAGTAAAATGTCAAAAGGTTTCTGGCCTGTGTGTGTTTGTTTCCATCATTAATAGATCCCCACTGCCATATCAGTATAACAGCGCAATCTTAATGAATTTACCCTTTGTAATGTTATACTGTATAACCTAATCCAAGGTTCAGGATGTCATTCCAGGAACAGTTTCACCTACTTCTCTGGTACATGTCCTTTTTGAGTTTGGAACAGAAAGTATATTAGGAAAGACTAGAAGAGCTGTATTTGGTTCAAACAGGGCTGCTTGCCCAGCTTAAACCAGAGAGGGGTGTTTTGGTTTTGAGTGTTTGTGTTTGTTTGTGAGCTTGTGGTTGTGCGCGATTTCACTTTCAAGTCCTTACTTGAAAGCTAAAGTTCCAGACCGATATGCCGAAAGATATCCAAAGGGTCTCTTTCGCAAACTTTTCCACAAATATGCGCTCAGCTACACAATATCTTCTTCTAAACATTCCTCCACGGCTGTGAACAGCTCCTGTTTTAACCTGACATCTCCATTAAAAATAAGTGCAGCGGGGAGATTTAGAGTACATCCAGGTTAAACTGAAGTACATACGCACAGAGCAATATGGCAGTAATTCACCAAAACCAGGAAGCCTCCTCTAACAAGCCCAGAGCTCCTCAGGGCCCCATCTTTCATACAATCACACACTGGGGCCCTGACTTCCCCCTGATCCAGAGGGGTTGGAGTGAGGTCAGAATACCAAATGAAAAGGAAGAAAAAGCAGCATGATTCAAGTTAGGCACCTTTTTGTTCTTCCATGTTAAAGTTCACAGTTTCTTTGCCCTGAGGTACTGTAGTCCTGCTGGTTTGTGCTCTTAGTGCTACTAAGGTGCAGAAGCCAGACATCTGGTAATGTAGAAAATAAAGTATAAGCTCTCTATGACTTACAGATATGGTAACAATACACCGCAGGCAAAATGACATTGAAATGTGCATTTTGTTGTCGTTCCATTTACATTTCAATGTGATATTCATGGCTGCATAAGTTCTATTACAAACATTTACGCTAATTGTAAATATTCAATTAATCTTACTTTATTAAACTGTACTTGCTATATACATTTAATTATGATATTCATGATTACACAAGTACTACTACAAACATTTATCCTCATTTTAAATATTTAGCCTACATCATCATAGTGTAATTGTGGTTGAATTTTGGTTGACCTATGTTTGCCCAGGGTCCTGGTAAGGCTGGCACACAATTCGCACTGGATTGTGGTTGTGGGATCGGCCGGGTGGCAAAAGGTGTCCTCCTGCCTGTGTTTGAGAAACTGGAGATGGCAGACATGATGGAGCACTTTCTCCTCCACGCACATGAGGAGTACTTGGGTGATGACGCTGACCGCATTGAGACCTACTACTGCTACAACCTGCAAGAATTCACACCTCCACCCAAGAAGTACGACGTCATCTGGATACAGTGGGTTGCATGTAAGTGTGAAAGACATCTCAGTCTACAACTTTCATGTGCATTTATATGTGTGTGTGTGTATGCTCATTACATACATATATCTTGTTTCAGTTGAATGTACCTACTGAAAACCACATAATTCCATATATTTAAATGCAGATTTGAGTTAGGATGCAGCCATATGATTCAGCATAATCTCCCATAAAGTTGCCAGTGGTTGACCGTAATGCCAGGTTGTTGGAGACAGATTCTCTGCCCAATTCCACAGTCTCAAAAAAACACTAATATGTGTCGCTTTGTGAAAAGAGTGGCTGCCCAGGGGCAGGATATTTCAGATGGTGCCTTTATTGCCTTGTTCAGCTTCTTCTTCCTCCTCCTCCTCTTCTTCCTGCCCCTCCTCTCTCCTCAGTTCCCCCTGTTCCTCCCTGTTGTCAGACGCTCACACCCATCACTCACTACATGAACCTTCTCTAAGCAGCATACTTTATTTTAGAGAGTCCTGTATAAATTTATTATTTCTAAAATTACTGCCATTTAGTATTCCTTTTATTCAAGCCCAATTTGCCTAATGACTGAAGACAGAAAAGGACATATTATCCCAATAAAGTATATATCATCTTATAAAATATGTCAAGCATTACACTTTACACAAAATCACATCTTCCTGGCAGGCATAGAAAGCAGGCAAACAGTCCTAAAGTCGGTGATGTCAGGGTTCAAGCCTCCATGTTGGCAAGCATCCACCCCCATAGTGAGACACTGAATCCCTACCAGCTCCAGGGTGCTGTTTTGTGACAAGCTCTGACTTCTGGCTTCGATGTGTAAGGGAGCAAGTGAGAAAAAGAGATTCCCTGCAGGGATCAACACAGTATTACATCTCATTATCTCAGTTTTGATTGCCTTGTTTCTTATAATCCCTTCCCTCCCATCTTCTCACACAGGCCACCTGACAGACAAGGATCTCATGAACTTTCTGATGCGCTGTAAGAAGAGCCTGCGCCCAAACGGAATAATCATTATAAAGGACAATATGGCGCGGCAGGGCTGCAAACTGGACCCCATTGACAGCAGCATCATCCGCCACCTGGACATCATGCGGAACATCATCTTCAAGGCTGGCTTGGAGATCCTGGATGTTGAGAAGCAGGAAGGATTCCCTGAGGTCATTGTACCCGTTTGGATGATCGCTATGAAATAGTGGTGGTGGGTGTCATCTTAGGATACCACGCTGTAAAAAAGTAGGTTACCGCTTGCTCCATTTGAAGAATATGGAAAGGAAAATCTGCCCTAAGGCTGAATTCACATATGTTATCCCCATGTTGTTGGTCAGTTAAGTCTTGATTTGTGAACAAGTCCCCCTGAAAGCTAAAGGCAACAGAGCCAAAAGTCTTCAGATTGTCATCAAGAGGTAAATCCTGGAGCTGCATGACAGTGAATAGAAAACCGGCCTTGTGGAGGGTTCTCGGGGTGTTTTTATGCAGATGGGGATGCTTTCTGGGTAGCACTGAAATGAAATAAAGCGTTCTTGGATATAAGAGATCACACAAACATCTTATGCGTCCACAAAGTCAGTCTGTAATTTGTTGTCAGTGGACAACCTCCAGGTTTTGTATCTTGATGACATCAAAGATTAGAGCCTTGGCTCTCTGGTTTCTTCTTGTGGGAGATGCTTGCTCATGCCTGAGCTGCGTGGATTATAGAAATAACATATGTACATTCTGTCTGAAGTTGGATTTTTCCTTTGAGTGAATTATTTGTATCAGTTTTTAAGTGAATCAAACATGTACTATTAGGAATACAACATATCATTTGTTTTACATACTGCATACTGTAGTTTTGACTACTTAATGTTTTGTTTTGTTCTTTGTTTTTTTGTAAAATACCATTTCACATACACATAACAATCATAATGTGCCATGTTTTTGGAGGAAAGATAGCATTTTTGCTCACTTTACTTCAGTACATTATTTTTTGGTTGTATTACTGAAGCGATTTCATTTATTCAATGCGTTAAAAACTCAAACCAATTTGCTTCAGCTGCTCAGGTGTACATATTAATTTTAATTTTTAATGCAAGTATGTTTTATACCTTTTCCTGTAATAATGCAGATTCTTAGATAAATACTTTTTTTTATATTCATTGTTTTTCGGCGCTGTCCTTTTCAGTTTTACATAGTGTTTATGTGTATGTAAATTGTTTCACTCGTTGAATGTAAAAATTCCACTTTGAATAATTGGAGCAATGACAACACAATTTAGTGCATCATATATTTGTTTTCATTAAATTCAACCAAAGAGGTTAAACTAACAAGTGACATTGTTTTTCTACAGTGTGGCCAAGCTCTCAAAAATGCCTTGGTGTAATTGCAAACTTAGGAAGCATATGGATGTAGTTTTATGAGTTTTGAAATGTTCTTTCATAGATAATGTTTTTCATCCTGTGTTCCAAACAAAGGCTAATAGGATTAGAGATGGGTAATCACCGTTGGCTATTATAATCAAGCCTGGAACATAAATGCTGACCAATTTTCCCTAAATATTCCTACAGTATGGCCGATCCACACCCCCGACAATGACCAAGCTGCAATCTTCCACAGAAAGGACTCAAAAACATGAGATAATTGAGATCCTCTCAAATGGTTATGGTAATACTCCTAAGTATTATTATCTTCCTTTTTTTTCAAACTAACAGTAGAAGCAGCACATTGTTTAGGCTAATGACTTTCAGCTGGGCCCCTGAGGTGGATGGGGGGTGATTATTTCCTGGTTTTGACAGACAGTGCCTGCTTTCATATCTGCCTTGGCTTCATTTCAGGCCTGTCAGATGTTGTCTGCATAAAACACATCCAGGAGTCGCCTCAAATATTCAACATTTGCGTGCGTAAGCGCTCGACGGGAGTGGTGCGCCTGGGCCTTACAAGAGCGGAGAGTAGTTGTTACTCCCCGAGCTTTTATGAAAGGATAGTTTGTCAATGAGTAGCCTGGCCCTGAAAAAGTACAAAATCATCAAAGTGTTGAAGGCACGATGGCGTGAGATGATCTCCATGGCATGTTTCTCTCGTCAGAATGAGTCTTTTGAGATGTGAATAGACCATACACATTTTCCACATCCCGTATGAATTAAAGATCAAAATGCCCCAAAGTTAAACTTGTAGGTATTTTTTTCTCCCCCGGCAAATGGCAGCCAAATGTGCTGTCACCTTTTCAGGAGTGGTTAGCGTCGCTGACAGTCAAAGCTATCGTTTCTAATACTTCTCAATGTCCTTTGCAGCCGCCCAGCAGCAGTTTGAATATATTAGCTGCAGTAACACTAATTTGTCCAGTCACGTCAGCAGAGCAGGGCTTTGGGCCTGGATCCAGACTGAGTATATCTCACACAGCTAGCACAGACAGGGGGAAGACAGCGAACATTGGGGGACATAGTGACCAACACCATGTTCAGGGCAAGCATGACTGCCTAAACATCCAAAACACTGCTGGGAACAATTGCGCCAGAGCACTAACTGTAGATGGAATATGTCAAAATATGAGGAATGACAACGTGAAAACTGTGCCTTTTTCTTTTTTTTAAACAAAATATTGTGCTCATTGTAGTGATGCAGCAGACAGTGTGGTGGCGAACCTATAGCTTCTATTTTCATGTGAAGGTGGTGACCCCTCCCAGGAAGCAACAGGAGGGTCATTTTCCAGACCAGGATCCGTAAGCTCAGACAGCCTGGGCTTTCATCCTGAATAGACTGGGCCTTTGTGGGATCTATAGTTGAGAGAAACCTCAGTCAGTCAGTCTCTGGAGCCAGGATGGTTTCATCGAGCGAGAGAGAGCAAGAGGGAGAGGAGTTCGCCTGCCGTCCTATCCCTGGGAGAATTCAGACCAGAGGAATGTGCTTTCTATTCATCCCCAGTTCTCATAGTAAATCATGTGACTGAAAAAAAAAACCCGGACCTGATGATTTTTGGGCTGCTGGCTCTTACTCGCGTTGAGAGAGCACCCCGTTTGGGTTATTAACGCTCCCAGCGTGTCGCCTTGGGTCTGAGGGTGGTTTTGCCCCACTCAGCTCTCCTCAGCCCAAAGGGCAGGGTTTGGTTACGCAAACTTTTTATAGGCCCCCTAGATATGTAATATTTCATCCAGCAATGTGGCTTTGGAGCCTGTATCAGGTGCTGCTGACTTAAAGGGTTTAATCTCTGAGTGAAGCAAATAATGACAAATGACAGCATCCAGACTGGTTAAAAGGACACAGGTCCTACATTCAGACTTTATGCTCTGAGTTTATTTCAGTTCTTCTCACTGGAAAACAAACTGTGCAATACAAAGGGAGGGAATCGTTTCTCTTCCCAAAATTACCTTCCTGCTGAGTCTATTGATGGAAAGCATTGCTCACAACAAAACAGGGGAATTTCTTCCCATCTGGATCTGGCGTGGGATGAGGGTGTTTGTGTGTGTGTGTGTGTTTGTGTGTGCGCGCGCGCGCATGTGCGTGTTTGTGCGATTCACCATGACTATGGTGGAGTCATGCAGGGCCAGCGTGTTCCTGGCTATATGTGCAGAGCCAGACCCCGAGGCCCCGAAGGCCGACTCACTGTTAAAGACT
>OMLF01032784.1:1579-23937 GCA_900302615.1 Holocentrus rufus
CCTCCCCCCCCTCCCAGCACACACTCATACACACAGACAGACACACACACACACCCTCCAGCTTACACATACACTCTCACTCTCTTGTTATCTGAATTGTTGCAGCTCGCCTTCCCCTTTAAGCCTGCTGCAGACAATGTAACCACAGTGGACAGTAATTGTACCTCTCGTTCCTGCCTAATTGAATTGACAAGGAGCCGGAATTGATATCATTTAACACATTGATTGTGAGAGACAATGCCTCATGCAAAAATAGGCCCCCACCTACACACACCCCTTCCCTTGTCTTCTATTTTCTGCCCTGTGATTCATCTACCCATTCCTATGATTCGCCATCAAACTGACTGTGAATTACCAGATCCATTCCTCACCGATTTCCCCCGCCGTCAACTAAAGGGGGGAGCACAGGTGTGGAGAAAAAAAAAAAACAGTTTTTGTTCAAGTACTGAATGAAAACACTTAACTTTTTTTTTCATTACAAAATATATATTTCGCTTACATCTTTGATCTGTTCACCCTGTAGTTTTAAGCTGATTAGTTTCTTTCACATAGTGCACACAAATAACGTAAATAAATGGAGACTACACATTGAATTGAGTAATCCAATACACAAGCTATGCTTTAATTGAATAATGAATGAATGAATGAATGAATAAACAAATAAATAATCACCAAACTTAAATCTACTTAAAAAGGCCCCAGTGCCATTGATGACTTTAAACCACAATTGCTCGGCTCTCATGATATTAATACAGTTTATATAAACATTTATATCGCAATGTCATCGAAGTAATGTAATCATTAGCTTTCATATCGGCCCACATATGTTCAAGTCAGTCCATTACAGGCGAACAAAAGACTGACAGCTCTAAACCAAGTCAACCTGCACTCTGACACGAGTCTGTGTCATATTCTGCCATTAACAGGGTTTAAGTACAGAAATGCAGTGAAGCAGTTGGCGCTGCAGTGCACCATCGAAGTGCACAACTTGCTTGAAGAGGGCCTGAGAGAGCATATCCGCACCGGGCCTTCAGCTGCTCCGGCAGCGTGCACCATCCACCACACGTCAGTCTCCTGAGTGGGCAAGAATAACTCCACTATTGCTGTTTCCATTACCCTCCACACTAGATGCTTATTTTCAGCCACCCTCCTTTATCTGCCTCCCCCCCATAGAGAATGAATGAGTGCACACCAGGGGTTGGGAAATAATGGATGGGGACAGTTGGGAACATTGTCTGCAAAACACCATGGGGACTTGTGTTTACCAGAGAAAAAAAAAAAAAAAACCTTCAACATGCACATTCCATTATGCGGCAGTCAAAAACCAAGCAATCAGTGTTGCTATATGGGAGACAATCGAGTCACCTCAACTGTGTTGTCAAGCTTTAAATGGCTGTATAGAGCGGCACAAATGTTTACAGATACAAGGCGTACCTGGATGGAAACGGAGGAAAGTCAAATAGTTTCCCAGATGAGTACGGTTTACACATAAAGAAACACAACACTGTGACTCACTCACCGCACTGAATCTCTCTTTCCTCTTTCACTTTGATTGTGTCTCTCTCTCTCTTCCTCTCACACACACACACACACACACACACACACATATGCACATTCATATCAAAGACAAACAGCTTTGACCCATCCAAGCAGGGTATGATCCCCATGCATCGACTAACCTATGATTCAACATTGTGGACCATCATGGATAAAAAGTTTGTGATGGGCAATTCATGCGTAGTGTTTTTAATTGGGTGTTTTACATTTCAGGGGAAAAAAAAAACAATATGAGCAATGCATTCTTCAGGGCTTCTTGCAGAGGACTTTGAGCAAATCTAAGCAGAGTAATTACAATATAAGGGAGGCATATTTTTAACTAATGATTGCCCCTTTGACGTGGCTTTCAAAAGCAGGTTCCATAGATCCTATAATATATTTTCATGTACGAGATTAGACAAAAATCTGTAATCCACATCTTTAAATCAGTGGGAGTCCAAAATGACATTTCTGTTTCATTTTTCCCCCTTAAACTGTCATCAGTGCACTTTTTCCCTCCACTTACAGTGACTCAGATCAATACGAAAAAGGCCAGTGAGTTTTCTTTTAGAGATTTTTTTTTTCCCCCAGTATATGTCTTATGGCATGAATATTGACAATGGAGTTTCTTGCGACAATATTTTTGTTCTGTCACTTCACACAGGGCGTCGATTACACATTAAGATCACACGATACATTTGAATAGCTCTCAGAAATGTTACAGTTAAACCATTTTTTATTTTTGGCGGCGAGTTTCCTTAATCCTGCGCCTCCCTCCGGTGCCTAAATGACACATTGACACGAGGCTCTCTAGGCAACGCTGTGACTAATATTGCCATGTTTTCTGCTGCATGTGTTCCTGCTCCCACGTGTGTGTGTGTGCGTGTGTGTGTTTTTCTATGCACGCGAGCAAATGTGTTAGCGCTTGTATGAGTGCTCTCCCTCAGATCTAGGGTATGACTTGCAGCACAAACACAAATTTATGTACAGCTGGCCTCTAATGCCACACACACACACACACACACACGCTACACTTGTATGTCTGTCGGGATTTTAGGTCGGCTTGCCATCTTGAATATGCGATCAATTCTTATGCTTATTATTCATTCAAATGATTAGTCCAAGCTTTCGTCTTCACATTTTGGTGCATTGCTCACAGTAAGTGATTGCTATTAGGAGGAGGGCTGAATGACTGGAGTGCGAGCTGGGAGACAAATGACTCATTCCTAATGCTTAACATCTATATGAAGGAAAATTCATGCTATATGAGCCTTAGCCAAGGGCAAGACAGCAATACATTACATGGAGTACGAATCATATCTGTTTTTATGGCTACAGGCTCTTTTCATGGAGCAGCACTTTCACATCACTGACCTTGAACATGTGTGTACACACCAGATTTCCCTATGGCACACATCCCCATTGTGCTCATTGAGCTTGTAATCCCTCTTTTATTGCGTTGGAGTCCAAAAGGGAAGGAGACGCTCAGGCGGCATGCGTATACTTCGGCTCAGTTTTTGTCACCTTATTTTTTTTGTCAAGTCAACAGTTGAGCGGGAGCAGAGAAGGAGGGTTTGAACCTTTTTAACTATCAGGAGGCGGCGCCTACTTGCTGCCACTTCTGATACAACATGATGGGGAGCAATTTCCAAAAGTAATGGGAAACTATCATTTTTGCAACCTGACAGTGACGCAAAATGTTAACCTTGTGATACACTGGCGATGAAGGGAGTGTTCGGAGAGCCCGGTCTCATTTGGTATTTAGTTTGTGACGCAAACAGATGTGAAATGTTAAAATGGTGCAACAACACAGAGATGAGCAGCCGGACTTTGTGTCGCAGTCGACCAGGTACCAACCGAATTCAGGTCAGACTGGTCCATCCCATTTGGCCGTGTTGTTAAAGAGGTGTGATCAGTGCCCCTCTGGAAATTGTTCCTCCTAAAACTTATTGACATCGATCAGCGGTTCCTCCCCTCGCCAGGTACATGTTTTCTGCAAAAGCTGATGACCGTTTTGCTTGTTCTCCCAAGGATAACATTGTTTGCCACCACGCTGTGTGTGGCAGAACTCGGAGACGGTTGCCCAGCAGCAAGACAACTAATTTTGTATGCTGGTAATGCTTTGAGAGAAAACCACTGTCTCTTGCATTCTGCTGATTATCTTGCAAACACACACACACACACACACACACACACACACACACAAGAAAAAAAAAACTTTATACCTTGAGATAATGAATTAAAGTTTGTCATGGAGTTCGTCCAATTAAAGTTTATTAATTTATTTTGAACCTGGAAGTTTTTTGCCATCATGACGATTGTGTTGACATTTTCATCAGTAACTTAACTACAGAGCCTTCGTACCTCCAGGTTACCGGGAGTGCTGCTGTCCAACACACACAGCAGGGCCACATGAAGTAGGAAATTAAAGTCCAGGCTGAAAATAAAAATGATCCTTTAAAAGAATGAACTAATGAAATTTGAATGTCAGTATAATGCAGTGAGCTCCACAGTTGCCTGCTGCATCCAAAACAACTGCAGTGAATGGAGACGATTTCTTTAGAGTTCCAAAAATGGGAAACAAATGACCATAAAAGTACTCCAAACAGCATAATCCAAATGTTTTGAAGCCTGACTCTTGCATTCTGCTGCTCCTTGTCAGCTTATGATTCTGAGTTCTGGTCAGAAATGGATCAGAATGGACCCCGAAACAAAAGCAGGGTTTTTTTTTTTTTAGAAATGATATAGAAATCAAATGGTACAGAGCTGGTTTGTGCTGCAGTGGCAGAATGAAGAGAATATTTGCATCAGTTTCATAATTGATATTTTAATTTTAATTCAAGTTTTTAGGCTAAATGTTTTCTGTAGCACCTAAAAGTTTGAGTGAGAGTGTCAAATGATATACGGTTAGTTTTATACCACATTGATTGTTTTATTTAATATAGCATAGTGGATTTATATGAATGACTTCTGCACTTCACAGGTGAAATAGTATATTAGAATTATTGTATAATGTTTAAGTTGTTATTCTTTGGATCGTCATGTTTGTGTTTTTGTATTTTTTTTTACTTTAATGTGTTGGTGGCTCCTGCTCAGGGACCATAGATGCAACTTAGCCTCTGGCTACTCTCTGGTACAACACATTATCTGCTGTCGCCATCAAAACAACAACAACTAAAATCTTGTCATCATGTAAAATTCAACTTCTCCGTTTGTATTTACCACTTTATCGGGCTGTTCGCTCTACAAATAATTACAATACTTCCAACCACATTTTGAAGGCAACATCTGCTTGCTGCTGTAATCACAGTTGGTGCGGTGCGCAATAAGTGCTGAAAATTTTGAGATAATGAGGTAAATATTGGATATTTGGACCCGCAGTGCAGTCATTTCGATTCAGAACACTCGGACTGTTTGGAGTAATTTCTTTCAATTTTTGAAACTGTAAGCAATTTGCCATTCACTTTCACTGTGTGTTATATTGACACATAAACTTTATCAGTGTTTCGGCAGATTTCAGAGTTATTAGATCAAAAAATGCAGAAAAATGCCTATCAGATTTATCCGAACAGCTTGTGCGGCATGATCCAAAAGTTATGTGGCCAAATGATTTTAATGTGGGTCCAAAAGACCATATTTACCTCATTATCACCTATATTTTCCTGAGCCTCATTGCTTTGTTCTAGAGCGTGCCAAGAGACAAATGTTAGGGTGACCTGTTGCTTTAATACTGGAGACAGAAGGAAAATAAATGACCCTATAGTTAATGGGAGTGGGACAGAGAGAAAGTAAGCGAACAAGAAGGCCTCCTGTCATTTAGTGTGAGGTGTGGTGACACTTGTGACTGCAAGCAGCTGTGGGCCCTCTGATTGAGAGGACTTGAGGGAGGGGTTGCAGCCTAGCAGTCAGTGTAGCACATTGTTAATTGTTTCCTAACCGGCAGAATGCCTCTTGTCAGAGCACTCCTTCTCTTTAAAGGAACACGCTGACGAAAAGACAGACATCTAGTTTGTAAGAATTAAAGACCCTAGAGAAAAGCTAGTCGGGTACAAGCTGTTGTGTAATACAGTACAAGGTTGGTTTGCTTTCAAGAACATAGGCTATTTGAGTATGCCTTTTTTTGTCAGATAGCTAGCACAGACTGGTACAAGCCTGGCCGAGCTCCAGGTTGTTCTTTACACGATCCAGACCAATTCCAATTCATATAGAATTAATATATATGTTGTGAGTCTAGCAGTTAGTGTTTCAGTTTCAGATTATCGGTCTCCCTGCCAAATTACATGACGACTGTGGTGGAAATGAGTCTTGTGAATGCACATGTTACATTCTCTGATGCTTTGTATTTGAACCTTTCATATTCATTTGATCAATCAATAAATCAATGCAGAAAAATTGTAATTGTGTTGCAGCATGAATGAGCAATTTACCGTGCTCAACCTTCATATAATATTCATATTATGCAACGCAGTGCAATTAGAAATTCACAAGTTTGCATTGCCTGCTGTAATACACATGCACATATGCATTTCACCAGAGGAATCAGAGTGCACAATCAGCCACATGTGGCGTCCCTTGGGGGCGTCACATATATGATTTTATGGCTCCGGTAGCAGAAAGACTAGTATACATTCCCTCACCATTTTTCATACTTGCCAGGATGAAGCACACTAGTTGCCTGACTTGCCTTTTCAGTGATTCAAGCCTTATTGCCACCTCACTGTGTCCACATCTGTTCCATCACGTGCTGCGTTTTCATATCGACACTGAAATGCTCTTTGTATTGTAATTGCTGTATTGTTTGTAATCAAAGACATGAGATACAGCAGCACATGAGTGTTATCACAGCAGTAAGATTATAACATGGTGTTTTTGATTCCTTCCACAGACTGGCAGGAAAGAGAAAGGTGACCCATTAAACTCAGCTATTGATAAGATGACCAAGAAGACCAGGGATCTGCGTAGACAGGTGAGTGACTGACACTTCCTCCATGTTAGATATGTGCTGTCTTTGGAGTGGAAATACAAGCTTTATACCATTTAATTGTAAGCCTAATAACATCATCAAGAGTGAATGTCTAAGCTCTTTGAACTACTTTTAAATATTGAATAATATTTGGTTATACATATTCATTTAGTGAACTAAATGTCAATAGTCTGCTCAGAAACTGGTAGTAAAAAGCCCAAGGTTTTTCAGCCATTCAGAGTGACTGATTTCTGCGCCACACTCGATTCTCAACAGTTATGACTGTTGATAATGAACAAATTCCTAAACATTTCTGCAATAGAGGCTGTAATACATTGTATCAGGAATCCAAAACATCTTTTCATCCCCTCTGAAGACATGATTCATCTACCTTCAAATTAGACCTTGAGCTTTTTGTTGAAGCCATACATCTATAGATACAATAATCAATCAGGGATGCTTCTGAAGAGGATTTTATGTTCTAATTAATGAAAAAAAAAATCTAATTCTGTTACAGCTCATTTGATGTATGTTTCTATCAAAAATTTTAACACATTTGAAAAGTAGTGTCTCTTGCACCAGAAAAAGAAAACCCATTTATAAACCATGAAGGCTTTAGATCTGGGCCATGAATAAAGCTTCACTTCTAAATAAATCTCTTTCATGTCATACAGAGCAAACTATGTTTTTGCAGGAAAAGCACTTTTGGGAAATTGACAATAGAAACTACCTGCAGACAGTCGGTGTAGTTATGTCCCCCCTGACCTCCACAGACCAGAGGATCATTCCAGATGGGAGGCCATGACTCTCCCCCCTGCCGAGCGTTTTGTGGTGCTCCTGACAGTCTGGCAGGTGGTACTCACTCTGACAGGATGTTCTATTGACTGGGGGGTTGGCTTGACAGCATGGGCGGTCTGTTTGAGCTGGGAGACTAAGGGGAGGGCAAACTCACGGCAGACAGGCAGGAATTATATCGAGCTCTGATACTGTAATTATGTCAACAAGTTTTGAGTTTAGCAAGTCAGTGGTGCCATGTAGAGACACAAGGGCCTCCTGAGGGGAGGAGCACTGTTGTGCATACATGCATTTCACTCTCAACCTCCTCAATAGCAAATAGGAGTCATGAAATATTAGAACTCACAAGTGCACACTGACATCTAAAAAGTTTGTGGAAAGGGAGCAGATAAAAACTGAAATAGCTGTGAGACAGCAGCATTATTGTCATTATCATTTTTGTTTATTTTATTTATTTATGCTGCCGTGCATATGTATAACACAGTGCCGATTTAATTAATTCTTATTATTTTTTTAATTTTTGCATGTTTCGGCCTCTCCTATTTAGTGTTGTCATTTGATAAATACATTCTCATAACAAAACCCAGTATGGTGGGGCCAAAGCATGGCAGAATAAACATGCTGTATAGCATCTGCACGATGCAAATAAGCATAAAACAATTTCTGTTTGATTGTCACCTTGAAAGACTAAGCAGATTTTCTTTCAAAGTAAATCCAAAGAAAAGTTAAACCAGCCTTCACACCTGGCTACACATTGGTATCACATTAATCGCAAGGTTACTCTCGATTTACCATAGTAAATCATCTGTGTGTAAATCATCTGTATGTCCTGATGAGAAATGTACAGCACATAATCACACATAAGACTTTTAAAACTGCAGCGCGCAACTTTCCAGTTGTACATAATTTGTCTCCCTCTTCTGGGAGTAAATTAAATGCTGCTGGAAAGATACCAACAATCCTGAAAAACAGGCGGGAAAAAAAAGACAATTAGGAAACCTCCTTATATGAGCCCCTTTTGATTTGTGTCTCTGTGACCAGCACAAGTATATTCCATAACTACCATGTAAAATGAAGATGACTTACTCCTAATAAATTATGATGGTAAACAGTAAGCCAAAAGTTCATCTGAAAATCATCAATTACCTATGCAATTGATTAATTGGTAATTATTTTAGTATTATGCATAGTTAATAGCTGTTCAGAACATTATTGTACATTCTGTTACCCCAGTGCAAAGGAATGGAGGGAACAAATGTTATCAAACATGGCATGTTATATAATATTGTGGATACTAATGGTCCAGTTTTGACAAAACATGGAGGAATTGATGGATTTTGGCACTGTGGTCTGGCTATGGAAGAAATAATTAAAGGACACATTTTCTGATTTTGAAAAGTGAAGTGATGCATCTTGGCAGTGTGTTGGGGTTAAAAAAATTAACAGATTGACAAAATCAGGGTGCTATAATTAAAAGTAAAGTTTTAAATTCTTAACGGGATATGTCAGGGAACACTGGTGTGGATGGCACATTTTGTCACAGTGTTCAGGCATTTGATGGAATTAAAAGGTCAAAATATGAACTTTGAAAAGGCCCAAACTCCTACACCATCGTCCAATTGACACATAACTTACTACACAAATCCAGCTGTCCTTACAAATGAGTCTGATTAGCCTAATAGTGGTGTTCTAATTAAAGGTCAAAATTTAACATAATGGACAGGAGGTCTTATGCTTAAAAAGTGGCCCATGCTTTGTTACTACTACTACTACTACACTATTTTTAGACCATTTTTGAAACAAAGTTACAATGTGCTTCTCAGAACACAAGACAAGGGGAACAGTAAAAACAAACAGAAAGGAGGCATGATCAACATAATAAAATAACAATTAGTGATAGTAATAGAGTGATAGTAATAAATAACCATAAAAAAAAGTTAAAGGAAGAACTGTGCTGGTGAAAGTGAGCAAGCATATTGTTAGCTTGTTAGCATGTTGGTATGGTTGCTGCCGTTTTTGCAAAGAAAATTTATGTTGTCCTGTTGTTTCCGTCTTCCAATTTAGTCCACTGTAGCTTCGCCATCGCCTAAGCCACGCCTGTAGTTAAACAAAGTACACTGATTGGTCCAAAAATTATGAAATAAAAGCATGAGGTGGTGGGTGCACAGTTAACGGGTGCAGCCAGTCAGTCAGGTCCAGATCTGCCTACTCTTGTCACAATGGAGGCAGGCAGGTGGGCCCAAATGCAGAGACTCAGGCAGGCAGATTGTAGAAAAAAGGGTTTTTAATGAAGACTTCAGAGCGGATATAGGAACATCACAGGAACCAAACAGAAACAGGAACAAAACAGGACAAACTGGTAGGGAATAAAGGAAACTGTCAGGTATATATCTACAAGGAGACCTAATTAGGAAACAAGGCACAGCTGTGATGGGGGCAGGGACCTAAAAAAAACTGGAGGGAAACGAGGTGATTGGCTGGGAGGACAAAAGGCATGGGCAAAACAAAGGGCAAGGCTGACGAGGCTGATGCATGGCAGGTGTGCAGGGGGAAAAGCAGGCTGGGGAAGAGTACAGGAACACAGGAGGGACACACAGAGCAGGCAGAAAATCAAAAAGACAAGAAGAAAACAGAAAATACGAAGAGTCCAGACAGGATCGTGACAACTCCAGCATCGAGTAATCTATACCTTCATTTTCTTCACCCACTCCTTCCTGTTTAGGGGTTTGCTTCTATCTTTCTTAAAGCAAACCTAGGAACACTTCCTCGATTATTATTTGCCAAATGGATGCTGATAAATCTGTTGGTTACAAGCTTATAGAAATCTGATGAAGACGGACGTGTCATCGGCTCTGCCCAGACAATGAACAGCTCTCCTTGAAAATGAATTGAAATCACATATAAGGACAGACACAGCGGCTCAGTGTGGACTCATCATGATGCAATGTCAGTGTCTGTTATCAATTTTTAGCTCAGTACTCACCCGTCTGGCAGGACTATAGGGAAGCAAGACAAACATAGAAACATCTAGAATTCCTCAAACTCTAAAACCTACTTTCACTCACATTGTTGTTGTCTTTAAATTCAGGGGATTTACATGAGCAAACACCTGCATGTTACTCACCATGTACCCATGTTGTCCTTGGGCTTAATTAATGTTAAAGTTAATCATGCAAATGGGCCATCACTCTTGGCGAACCAACTTAGCCTCCCTAGCTTTACAATCAAAACCAGCTTCACAAGCCAGATGAGTCTTGCTAGTGATCACGCTGCAAGAAATGCCAAACCCCCTCATGGATAATATCTCATAAGGCAGTGATACTGAGTTTTGCACATTTGTGGGACTGGTCCTCCATGAGTGCATTCAACAGATGTAGAATCATGCGTATTGGATTCTCCATGACTTTTAGCTCCTCACCACCAATCGAACCTGCTGAATCCAGTAGGAAAAAGAGCAGCATTTTCTCCAAAAATGGTATGCCTTCTCAAATTGTGAAAATGGTAAGCCCTCTTGATTTCTGAAATAACATAACCAGTAGTGTTGTTTGTATTTCTGGATAGGATAAGTGATAGTATATGGTAAGATCCGCACTCAGTCATCTCCTGCCCTATCTTTGAAAATTTCCATTTGGTAGATATCCTATCTGGCAACAAGCCAGATCATGCTTTTCTCATGACTTACCATGTTCTTAAGCATCATCCACTCTACTGGTCTTTCATCCCTAGGGTCTGTCATGTACTGAGCTGGTCTGGTCATGTAGCTTGCATTAGTGTTTTGCATAAATGCATTAAGAGACTGAATAAGTAGGACCTTGTGCCACGGGAGAGAGTCTGACTCTTATTTACAGCCTAATGTCCCTGTGCTCCTTCTTTAAGATGGAAGAGAAAGCAGATCACAGTTCGCTGTGAGCACAGAGTGTTAAAAGTAGCTACCTTCAGACTGACAATCGAAAAGTATTATACTTCTGTTTGTATGGATTTTTAATTTTTGTTCAACTTGTGAATCCTTTAAAGATGCAACATCGTGTTTGTTTAGATAAGGATCCTGGGACATGAGTCTCATTTCGACTTCTAAATAGAAAATCGAGTAGTGCTCTTAATTTCAGACAGATGCAGACTTAAGCACTCACTCAAAAACAAAAGGAATGTCCACTTTCACAAAAATAAGTTCTATTATTTTCAGCCACATTGATAATAAAAGGAGACGATGTTCTTGTCAGCTTACAAGGGCAAACATCTAAAAGCTAATGATGGTGGCATGTTAGACTGGCTTCCATAGATAGAGATAGATAAGTTTTATATCAGGCTATATATAAACTTTTACTGTTGCCATGTCAGCAAATCCACATGGAACATTCCGATGTTTGATGCAATTTCAGTGCATTCCAATTTAATGATGCACACTGAATTCATAATTTTTATAGGATGATTGACCTGGAACTCCAAGTTGAAATGCACCATTTAAAGCCAGCCTTAGACACACTGTCAGCCAATCACACTTTCAGATTTTGCGGAGCCACACAGCTTTGATATTTACGACAGATCAAACAAGCAGGGGACAACAGATCGATGACAGCAACGCTGCAAGCCCCGACAAGGCAACTGTTCACCTGCTTGACACCATAGAATTGATACAAGTAAAAATCAAATAAATATTTTTAAACAATCTCTATAGCTCGACTACATGCCTGACTGTTAACATGGCAACGACAAGGTTTGCCCTAAAGTAGATGTGTTTCTTGGGGCTGTGGACAGTATTAGAATTAATGCATTTTAGCTTCGGTGAGTGAAAAATATCGTGTTTTTTTTATATTATTATTATTTAAATGCATAACAGCCATCAGAAATGAGTGTGTTTCAGCACTTTGGCCTTTGCCAGATTTTTGTACTGAGGAAATGCTGATGAAGTCGGAGTGCTAAAACCTATTCATTTCTGTCATCTGCCGTGTGTCTAAAATGCAATTAAAGTTATTTTTATAAGTTGTGAACATTTTCTCTTCCTGAGACCATGAGCATCGTGTACAATGCAGTATTTCCCACAGAATAGCAATGTACCTGTGGGGTCGGTAAGGCAGTGGTGAATGTGTGTGGGAGGTGTCCCAAACACCAGTAAGATGTTTAGGACAGTCTGTGTGTTTGTGTTGGAAAACATAAGTGTTGGGGAGGGGGGGTGAATAGAAGGTTACACGGCGGGTATTGTGGTGAAGCCAGAAGGGATCAGCAAACAGAAATAGCACTAATGATGTTTAGGACAGTGTGTGTGCATGAGAGAGAGTGAGATAGAGTGTGTGTGTGTGTGTCGGCAAAGGCAAGTGTTGGTTACACACCGTTGGAGGGGCGGGGGGGGCAGCCAACATGAAATTGTGGCGGAGCAAATTAAAGCGTGGCGGCCCGCCTCAGTTTAATATATTAATGGGAAACCTTGCAATGATTTGAATGGGTTGAATTATACTTGGGTGGCCTTTAATACACCTGGGCGGGGTGCCCAAATATAACCTATGTGTGGGAAACACTTGAATGGCAACAGAGAAACACTTTTTACTAGAGATAAAAAAAAAAAACAATGAGATGTGGACTTGGCAGGGAAGCTTAGAATGACACAAGATAAAGGAGCAGGTGGAAGAAGTGGAAAGCAGGAAATTGAAAATGGACAGGAAGGGGAAAAAAAATCATTCCAGCTGTGATGAAGGGGTAGAGGGTCCCACATAAACGGTATCTTTAAAAGTCTCACCTCCCTTTAATTAGTATTCAAGGGGTTAGTTAACCCGACAAAGTTGCTGGAAATGAGCCATGTGTTCCTCCCCCCCGTCATCCTGCCGGTAACGAATGCATCTGTCAAGTCATCTCTCTGGGCTCCATCTTGACTGATGGCTGATTCCAGGATTTCCCCATAGCACAGCAATTGCCTCACATACATACTGTGATTTTTTTTTTTTTTTAAATGATTTCCATTTCTGCCATTAGTTTGTTGATTAGTACAGCTGTTTCTAATTGTTTGGAGTTATCATGTTAGGAGGAACAGCTGCCACGTATCTTGTCAGCTGTGGCTCATTGTTTAGACCAACAATTTGGGATCCTTCTTGAGAGCAGTTAAATCTTTTTTCCTCTGCCAGATGATTTCAGGCTATACATTAAAATATCATTAGATGTACAGTTGTAAGTTCTGTCTCTGTTCAGTTTCAGGCGCTGACAGGAAAAATGCACAGCCGTTATTATATTAGATATTGGCCTGTTTATAAGCTAAGAATCTGAATTAATAGTCATAATAATAATTGTCATGATGATTTTATTTGCATAGCACTTCAGTAATAAGGTATGTAAAATGTATAGTAAGCTTTGAGCAATGGAAGTAAGTAATATGGCATGATGAGTCATCATAGTGTTCTGTAGTGTTCTTGATATTCCAAATTGTTGTAAAATTTAATAAATATATATATTTCTTTGCATTTTTTCTTATTCACCCCCCAAAACACACACACACACACTCTCACACACACAAACAAAAACAAAAAAAAAGGTATGAATCAAACTCAAAACACAAGGTCAATCGCAGATGTGGAGTTGTTATGCCTGTTACGCCATTGTGTGTGCGTGTGTGTGACATGAAGAATCAACTACATTTGGACTAAACTCTAGACTGTTTATCATCGATGGGTCCCTCTTTCCCCTCTCAGTTTCTCCACTCTCATCCCACCAATCATTTTCCTATGCTCCCTGATAGATATATATGAAGGCTATTACTTATTTTTTTATTTGCTCAGGCTGTTTTCCCTCAGCCACGACTCCAGCCATTTATGTTGTGATTGCTCTTGACATTTTAATAAGAAACTTTCCTTCGCTGACCCCAAGGTACATACTGCTATCTGTTCGGAATCACAAGTGAAGCAGAACAGAAATGCAGCTGCACTTTTCCTTTCAGATTTAGACTATTTTCCACTGTTTGCGCATGTATAGACACTGTCTTTGTTGAACTGTACACAAGTTGGGAGTGTGTGTATGTCTGTGTGTGTGTGTGCGTGCGTGTCTACATGCACAGAAATTCACTTCTTTGTATTTGATCAATAGACACAAACTATCATTGGGTATCTTTTCAATACTTCCCCTCCTGCATCTGTTACCGTGACAGAGCAGGTTTCTAATCCCACAGAGTGCAAACCTTTCTCCCATTAAAAAGAAAATATGCTAAATGAATGCTAATGTAATTTTTGACGACCACACAGCCCTCCCACTTACTAGTGAGCAACACCGATATTCATCTGTCAAGTTTTGTTAAGCGTATGCATCATCATAATTATTTCACAGAGCTCCTTGTTCCCCACTTATATACCAGGTGGGAGTTGTCGCTGTGAACTCTGGCTAACTCCCCTTTTTGGATGACAAGAGAAAAGAGAAGGAGATGAGAGAGAAGGTGGGGGGGTAGGGGGCGGAAGTATGCATTCATTTCTCAAATGATCAAAATTGTGGGCAAGCAAAGCCATTAGTACCAAAGCTCAATATTATTCTATTGTTTTCTGTTTTTTCTTTTTTCATTACATGATTTCAAATTTTTTGCATGCCTGTTTTTTTTTTTTTGTTGTTAAACTAATGGCAATTTGCAATTAAATATAGATATAAATGCCAATATCAATAAATATATAGTGGAAAATGAATTCCCCTCTGCTAATCCAGAAGCAAGCTTATGTTAGAGCAAACTGAGTTCCATCTCTATCAAAAAATAATAAATAAATAAATAAAACACCGATCTGCAGTAAGAGAAATTTTGGCCCATCTGGCTGTCCTACATTTGTCAGACATTTGCACAGTTTACATGTTGCCAAAAGGTCAATAGAATATTGAAAATCAAAATTTATGACCACAGAGGAAGAGGATATAACACCACGATATTATACCAACCGCCGATACATTTCTCAAGAACAAAGCCTCTCCTTAGGACATGAATTGAACATATTAATATATTAAACACCTTTTCACCATGTATTCACAGCACCCTGCCTTTCTGGCACTGCAGGGGAGGAGACAGCTAGCCCGCTGACTTACGATGAGGAGGACCTTTTGCTTTTTTATTGGTATTCCAGGTCTATTTCCTTTAAGTGTTAGTGAAATACAGAGGGAGTGTTAGATTAGAGAAGAGACAGTCGGGGTGGGGCGTGGAGGGAGCTGAGATCTGAAAGATTGAAGATGGATTTCTGTGGGAGTGGTGTGGGCATTAGAATGCTGATGGTGCAGGAGAGACTCAGGAAATCACTCGTCTGTATCATTTTTCTACCCAAAGCCACTGGCAGAAATAAGTTTTACTGCTATAGGCATTCATGAGTCCTCGGAGACCCACTGTGCTAATATCTTACATGTAGTCTACACTCATGTTATGTTCAGTCAGCTCATGGTTACTCATTAATCACTTACACATGAAGCCTCTTTTTACCCAGCGCATGTCTAATATTGATATCCAGACTCAATCCTGTTCTTTCCACTCTACACCAAAAGAAACTGTTCTGTTCAGTCAGGCTTTTAACTATTGAGCTGGGTTCAGACAAATCCATGTCTAACAGAAAGGAGGTGAATAGCAAAAAGGGAGTTGCTGGGAGAAAAGCCCTGTAAACAATAGCACTCGGCGAAGCGCCGTTATGACCCGGGTCAGGGTGCATTAAAACTGTAGGATTACATTGTGAGTACACAGAGGGCTGGATCATTACACGACTCCCTTGGTTTTCATACCCAAGTGATCTGCGCCAGAATTGAATGTGCCATATTGATTAAAATGGCTATTTTCTTCCTGACACAAATTGCAATCATCAAATCTTTCCCAGAATGATTTTCTGTCCTGGTAAAAGTCTAACAGTGAGTTTTAATGAGTTATAAAGAGGCTCTCTGTGAAGATTCTCATTCATCCAGGTCATGGTACTTCCACGTGCTTTGTAAAGGCAACTGGACTTGTTAGAGGTTCTAGAGGACGTTTTGCCTCTCATCCAAAAAGCCTCTGTTAGAAATAAAAAGCAGCAGTTTCTACCCTCAGGCCCCGCCCCCTTCCAACAGGTAACAGGGTGACAAGTTGATTACACTGATGGAACTGTGCTCTACAGAGTGAATACGATGTAAAACTCTCTGTTCAGAAATGTCAAAATATATCAGCCCATAAAAAAATCACAGTGTTTAGGGGTGGCGATGCATCTCAGCAGGCCTACCTGTCTCTTCAGAACAGTGATGCAGGACTGGAGAGTTCTAGGAAAGGACTGCATGCAGAGAATGTGGGCATTAGCTTGTTTGCAGCCTTTGCAGCCAAATCTAGTCTCCTCTCAGAGGCAACAGTGATGGATTATCTGCCTATAGGAAGCAATTATTCGCCATTCTCCTTTGACTCTGAATTGGCAATTAAGTGTTTAATTGGTGGCAGTTATTTGAGTGTGCCTGACAGACTTACATACGATTTTTGCTCTTTAGTGGTATTTACCCCTGTCAGTCACAGCCACTTAGTGTGCTCTACCCTGTCTCTTTCTGGAGTCTTCTCCATAGGACACTACTTTACAGCTAATTATGAAAGATGGCTTCAGAAATCAAACAAATTGACATCCATAATGTTAATTACCACACGCAGACGTACATTTGTATGTCTGTGAGTGGACTAAAGAAATGCAAGCAAATCCTTTTTTTGGCTCACGGTTGTCTATCCCTGGTTTAATGTCTACTCTTTGCAGTGCAGGGCAGTACTCTACATTTGAACAAGCTCATATGACTTAAACATGAATTAAAAATGAATGAATGCGCCAGCTCTGTGTGTGGGAATCCCTTTTTTTTTTCCTTTAGCATATTATTGTCTGTTTTGTTGCTGGTCTCAACTCCCGCTCTGTGTAAGATAAAGGACCTGTCTGCTGTCGTTTCTTTACTTGTCCCTCTGGTCTCTTCCTCCATCCGATATCACTGTGAGTAGCATCAGTGTCCATTTACTGTCTGATAAAAGAACCGGTCCCCCGCCAGTTCTGAACAAAATGATTCCATAAACATAGATATACAGTTAAGTCACAAACCCTGCCATAGTAAAAGGCTTTATGGGAAAAGTGACTAGTATTTTACACCCCTGCCTGTTATGTGCTCTTTCCTTATCTTTCGACTGGGTTCAAGTTGTCACTCACTCTGTCTGTCTTTTCACTCCTGTTATATCATATTCATCGCTTTACTAAGTGTTGTGTTATCTTTGCTTAATCTAAAATTCAGTTTAATCAAGTATGATCCCTCCCCCCTTCCTTCTCCTTCCGTTCCCAGTTGAGGAAGGCAGTGATGGACCACATCTCGGACTCTTTCCTGGAGACCAACGTCCCTTTGCTGGTGCTCATTGAGGCGGCGAAGAGCGGCAATGAAAAAGAGGTCAAGGAATACGCCCAGGTGTTCCGCGAGCATGCCAACAAGCTGGTGGAGGTCAGTCATAAATTAAACATGACAGCACACACATATCTATTCTTACTCACCTGGTTAGAATTGCCCTTAAGTGGTATGTGCAAGCTATATGCAAATATATGAGCAACGAGAGTCAGAACAACATGTTATGGTTCAGTCAGCAGTAAGAGCTCTTGCTGATGTACACAAACCTTGCTCATGTAATGTTTAAGAGGAGAACTCAGAAGACATGTACAGTACATCCAGATGTTAAATATCCATATTAGAAATCAAACCTTTTTCCCTCAGATGCAATTGCTACTGTAGTATTATACAAACTGTCCCCACAAACACATGACGCTGATATACTGCCCATGTCTACACACATACACACACACACATTGTGTAAAGACATTGGGTAAAGGCTACTACATTATTTGCTGTGTGGTAAGTGAGCAGAAACACAGTCCATTTAGCTTCCTAACACTTCACTTTTACTTATCACATCTCACCCAGCATGCCCAGTCTAACAAAGACAGTACTTCCATTCACGGCATTTAGACTGCATTTAGACTGCAAGTAGTTGCTGGTTATGCCCTGGTTAAGGACATACCCAACACTGTAGTAGTAGCAATAGTAAATCTGTCAGGCAGGTTTTTTGTATCAGAATATATCAAATATACCCATGGTGCTGTGTGAGTCAGAATTTGCACAGATGGCAAACTCCAAAGGTGAAAAGACCAAGATGTTTACACGTGACAGTAACCCAATTAATATCAGGATAAGCAGGCATCATAACTGGGTTTCTCATTATCACAGAGTGTGCTTAACCGGGTTATTCTCATGAGTTATGGCATTTGAATTAGGTGACTCAAAACTGGGTTATTTGAGTAATTGCAACAATAATAGCATTCTCTGTGTGTCTTAATACAGCTTCTGTAAGCTAGCTTTACCCAGCACACACAATGCACTATGAATAATTTTCTTGTGTGATGTGATGCAGGTGTGGTCAGATGCTGGTGTTGGGTGATGGGTGGGTGACTTGGTGGCTTGGAGAATCATATTACACATTAGGGGAATAAGGGATCAATGCACAAGCTTTAACTTAGCTCTGTGTGTACTGTATCTTACCAAAGATTTCCCCTAAGTTAGCTTCAAAGATAGGGTAAGATAGGATAAGATAAACAAATATAAGCTTTCCACATGCCAATACATATATTCTTTATGTGTTTTTTTTTAGCTGCACCATTCCATATAGGTTTATTTGAAGCTATAAGTAGCACATGGAGTCACTGATGGAAAACTATTACAGGTTCAACTTGTTCTACAAATAGTGAGGGTTCTGTGAAGTGCCATTTACCTCCCAAATATCTCTGGGGGATGATCTTGTTTAGAGTTTTGAAGATTAAGTACTATGCATAAACTTTTAAATGGGTATAGAACACCCACTTTGATGCCTCTGCATCATATCCAACTGGTCATTTCACTTGTTTAAATGACTTTCACAGGCCTCAGACTTACAGAACTCTGCAGTGCTTCTCCAACAAGAGCATTTATCATGTAACTGCTAAACTTTCAAACATACTCAACACTGCTGAGGGGAAAACATGAACTGAGAGAGTGAGTTATTATGGTTGTGAAACCAAAAGAGTAAGAGTGATGGTTGGACATGAACTGAATTAAGAAATACATAAATAAATTAAGACATAAATTAATACTGTATTTTTTTTACAGTAACTTTTCAAAAATAACTTAAATTACCAAGATGGTGCTATGTTCCTCCCAAAACAAAATTATGCTATAAGCAAACAATGGTTACATTTTTCTGACAAAAATTTGTGCATTTAGTAGTACTGAGAAGTTGCATGGGTGTTTTTAATGTAGGATAGGGTGTACTAAGTAGCTGATAAATGTACTAGGTAGATACTATAGTTTTACCAGTTGGTTGCTAGGGTGTCCCTAGGTGGTTGCTAGGTATAGTAAGTGGTTACTATGGTATTCTTAGGTGGTTGTTTAGGAGTACTACACAGTTGGCATCCAGGTTTACAGGTAGTTAATCATGTGTACTAGGTGCCTTCTAGGTTTTACTAGGTGTTTGCTAGGTTGTTTCTAGTGGTTTCTAGGGTGTTACTAGATTGTGGCTTGGATACAAGGGTGAACTAAGGGGTTGCTAGGGTGTTTCTAATTAGTTGCTTTGGTGTACAAGGTAGTTGCACAGGTTTTGATAAGTGGTTTCTGGGTTGTTACTGGGTGGTTGCTATGTTTCGAGTGTTTGCTAGGGTGTTTTGGGGTGCCTGCTAGGATATACCAGTTATTTGCTATGGTGAAATAAGTGGTTGCTAGGGTGTTTCTAGGTCAGCAAGTCAGTTAGTAAGTAAGTCAGTCACTTTCACACTCTCACTCAGTTAGGGACATTTAGTATTCTTGGCCCGCCCCGCTTGAGTGGTCCAGCAAAAGTGTCCAGTGTCCAGAAGAAGAAGAAGAAGAAGAAAATTTAAATGGTAAATAAGAGTATACGTGTGACTTGCTGGAGTAAGCACACTAATTATAGAATTATAGATACAATCTCCCACGTCCCTGAATATGAATAAGTGAGTACGGAAAATGGATGGATGAATGATAGATAGAATCAATCAAGTACACACTCTAGATGAGTATTTCACCAGGATTTATGTCAAGTGCAATTTGGCAGCTTTGTACTCACATTGTCATATTTCAAGAATGGTTTATTGCATACTTACTTTGTAATGGTAGGCTTCCACTTGATAAGTTGAGTGATATACCCACTTCCACCTTTTGCCTCTTACATCTAAGATAGACTTATTTGTGATGTCCACTCCCAAAATAGTACAAGGGGTTGTAAAATCAGATCACATGAACTCATAAATCTATAGCTTGACCTTTGAGAAAGTGCATACAATGCTGCCTCTCTGCCAGGGTGAGTTTGCACCATTACTGATCATTACAAGCTAAATAGCTAATAAGGTTCCACCTAGGCATTCCTTTATACTTAGCAATATCGTTTTCATTGCCGTCATCATCATTATTAACGTAATAATCAACATCATCATCATCAGCACCATCATCACAACCATCTAATATAGTAATTATCATCCTGATCAATGTCACTGCAATCACCATCTTTATCATTACCTCAACAGTTATCATCGTGATGTCAGGGAGGAGCTGTTTCAAGCCATTAGCTTGGAGTTTGAACGTGATCAACAGTCTTGAAGGGAAAACTGCCCCGCTTCACGCTTGCTTTGTTTCCATTTCATCTTGCTCCACTCAGCCTCCATGGTCTATCTCTCCTTTCTCCACTGTTATTCTCTGCTCACCTCAGAGAGAGGCCAGTCTTGCCCCAAGGCCCCTCCTAATCACATCATACTCATTAGCACCATCCTGGCCAGCGACAGGAAACCACTAATTACGAAGCAGGCTGTTTCATTGGCTGAAAGAGATGTAGCGGATGTGTGAAGTATAATGCAATAAACCTGCCACTGTAGTTGAGGAAAGACATTCTCCATGACCCCCAAATTGAATTTGGGCTTTTGAACCAGACATGTCCTCTTGCATTGCACTGTATTTATACCTGGCTCAAATAGTTGCATCGACGTATGCATGGACTCTCAAATACATGTACATACACACATACACATGCATGTTAGCAAACACACAAACACACACACACATACATTTACATTGTCTCTCACATGTATGCACACACACTCATGCACACGCAGACATATTCTATTTTCCTCATCTTAATGGTGCAGTACGAGATGGATTTTTGGCAGGCAGACAAAAGGCTTTTTTACTGCCCCCTCATGCTCTGGGTGTGAATATACGACTTCTGACAAGCTTTACTTTCTTTGTAATTATGATATTTTAACTTAACTTCACCCAGAGGTTTTCTAATTCCAGACATTTCTGGTCCTATTTATAGGGAGAAAACGGTGAAAAGTGGAGGGGGGAAATTGATCATAGATAAACAGGGCAGAGGGATGCATAGAGAAATAGAGCTTTATTTTTTTTTTCCTTCAGGGTTTGAGAGATAACAGCGTTGTGGGTACCCCTGTGTCATCGAACTGTTAGAGCAGGCTTTGTCCATGGTACTCATTAATTTCCAAGACTGCCTATAATGAGAAGTACCTAATCCAGACCAATCAACCCTGATGCACCCATACTATTGTCTTTCAAGACCCACAGTCACCAGTGACTTTGCCCACTATCTCTATGTCTGCATCTGTTTATTTCTCTTTCTTTCCCATTTGACAACCAGTATTCCTCAATTTATATTGCCTTAAATCTGCCTCTGTGATTAACAATAGACCCGCGGCTCTCTATTATATTAGTGCAGCCCGCTCCCTGACATGTTCATGTTAATTGAAATACAAGATGAATACCCCATCTTTTAATATTGCCAGTGTCCTTTTTTATTGCTACTGCAATGAGAATGTACATGTGCCGTCTACTCATGGACATCAAAAGGACGTTACGCTCTATCACTGTTCTAATGTCAGAATGAGTTTTGTCTTTGACCTTGACTCCACTATAGAGTCTTTCTCCTGAGCACGTCTACAAATGAACAGCTATGGTGTAATGAAGGGCATTGTCCTACCTGAACTGCATTACTTTGCTATAACAGAAGGGCATGAAAGGTTCCAGAGTGGCTGTGTTTTTGTATTTCCTGTTG
>OMLF01032784.1:27364-43885 GCA_900302615.1 Holocentrus rufus
GTTGTTTTTTTTTTTTTTTTTTTTTTTACTTACAGATTGTGATATTTAAATGTCGGACTCTGGTGCCAAGGCTCTGGAGGGTCACTGTGAGCTGTCCAGCATGTCCACAGCAGCTGGCAGTGCAGCCACAACAATTTATTCATTCAGTGTAATGTAAATCCCTTGTGTTGCATCATTACACACAATAAAATTTTCTTTGAATAACTTGTATTTCAGTGAACATAACTCAGGTTTGAGTCATGGACCACTTCATAGATCATAGATGATCATCAAATAGATCATCTAAAATGTATTTCTGACTCATTTGTCATGTATTATTTTTGGACTGCATTTATATAGTGCTTTTTATCCAAAGCGCTTTACAATGTGTTTTTAAATGATCAATGAAAAAAAAAACACTGCAGGATAAAAACCTACTAGTGACTTACACAAAGTAGTAAAGAGTTTAAGATATAAATATACATACTGTTCATTTCAAACAATGTGAATTGAATGGGAATGTCATTTTGAAAATTTGGTTACTGATTTGCATTTGGTATGGGCAACTGCAAAAATTAGCAAAACTTGTGCATGCAAGGTCTGAAGTTGGCTGGAAAGCAATGCACAAATACTTTATGTGCATATGCAGTGTTTATATTTTAGGCTCCTGGCCTGTATTTGATTAGACCAAATCCAAGCGGATCAAAAGTTTAGGGCAGTCACAGAGAATCCTTTAAACACCCAAAGGTGAATTTCCTTTACTGAATTTCTAACCACATATTGAGATTCATATTGAGTTAATGTAAATTTGACAGCAAGAAATAGTTATTTTATTTCCCTGACTTCAAAATTGGTTGCTCTGTAAAGTATCCCTGTGCACACATGCAATTAAGTTGCATTATTCATGAGTCATCAGAGTTTTTTTTTTTTTTTTTTTTTTTGCAGTTTAACCCTTGAGTCTGACATGTAATCTGAACAATCAAGACTTAACTGGGGAACCAGGTGGTCTGGTAACAAGGAACAAGGAAGACAAACTAGATCCATGCTCTAGCTGCTGTCAGAAATTTCCTATCCTCAGCAGTCACTAGTGACAGTAGTGGATTAACTGTGGTGTCAGAGTGATAAGTTAATCTGATCAATACTCAGTAATACTATGCCACACAGCCACAAACAGGAAATCCCACTCAAAGGGAGAATCCCACTGTTGCAAAGCAATTGTTGCACCTGCCAATCTCTTTTTAATGCCTGACATTTTGTACTATTCAGTAATACTATGCCATGTTACTTTGTGATATCAAAGCACCCGATTTGCTTTTTGATCCGATACCAAGTAATACCAAGGCTACCCTGACACAGATAAAGCTAGATAGAGCTAGTGATAGTGATTTAAAAGTCTTCGTGTACACATAACAGGAGGAAAGCTAAGATTTCTACAGTGAAAATGGATAAATGCAAACATCAAAAGTTATATTTGAAAGGCTTTGTAGTATTAAATAAACTGTGAAATTTCAGACTCAAAAGGAAACTTCAGGATCAAAAGTATCGATACTTAAATATTGATCTGACGATCCCCAGTGATATCATAGCATCAACAAGTATATTGCAACAGCAGAGTGAGTCTGCGGAGGCCAGTTACAACTTGTGTTATGCCTCATGGCATACACCCTAATGCAATGATATCCAGGTACTAAATTGTCACAGTTTAGTTCAAAAAGAGGACAGTCATGGACTTTAATATTAACATCAAAGTCGTTAAAGTCAAACAGAGTTGGTTTGAGTATGCAGCTCACTTTAAAGACTGTCCATTCTCTTCATTTTGGCCAACCTTCTGTTAAGTGATTTTGATAGCCTTCATCAGCCTAGCACATTACAGTCCATTGATTTTTGAAGGTTTGTAGCATGGCTTATTCTGCCCATTTCAATGCATTTTTAAAAATAAACCAAAAAAGGGTTCCAAAAAAACTATAACCTCAAAGGTCTACTTTTTGATACTCATTAGTAATGTCAAATATGGAATATTACAGGAAACTCTGAAGGTAGTCTTTTGCTTGTCAAGCCTCTTCTTAATCAGAGAAAGCTGATTAAGGGGAATTGCATTGTGGAATTAGAAGAGAAAGTAGTGACTCTTACTTCCCCTGTTGATTATGTGATAATCAAAGTTGGAAACCATTTTACATAATTGCAAGTGCTGCGACATAATAGCAACGGCTTATCCATGACATAAGAAAGGCATTATATATCTATATCTATATATTCAACTTTATTCAAATAAAAATCACAGATGACATGATCGTAACATTAGTTGTTGGTAAGGTAAATTCTATTTTGGTGTTAGCTAACAAGTGACTGATGTTATGGACTAAAACTAGATAGCTATACCAGTTAATTCAAAGCACATTGATGCCAGCAGCTAGCTAAGTGTGCAGATCAAGGCTAATGCAGCTTTAGGTAACAATTGTAAAGGAGAGGTTGTGGAAGGACGCTATTTAATGTAGCTAACTGTGTTTGCCTGATCACATTGACATAGCATAAGTATGAATCTGTCATTGATGTATTTGTTACAGAGGACACCAGCAAATATATCATATAGTCATTTGGAAACCATGAAAACAGTTTGCCAGCATCCAGTTACGTCTAGTTTGCGCAAAGAAAGAACATTCTTCCTGGAGATCTTTTCACTGCATACATCCAGTATCGAACTGCGGTTAACAAGACAATGTACTGTGGCTTCTTGATCCTCATAATATCCTGACATCTCTGGCAGTTCTCACTCATGGCATCTCCATTCATCTTCCTGTGACTCAAACCACATGTCTCAGGGAATCTGAATTGGTCATCAGCCGTCTTTTTCCAAAGAATTACAGCTGTGCCCTAGGATACAATCAAGCAATCTTATAACCTCAAGCTGACATTTATATTTTTTTGTGCTACATTTCCACTGCCCCTTAAAGAGGGAAAAGAGAGATAAACAAATGGAAATTATGCTGGCATCGAGCACATATTCATGAATGATTCGCAACCCCTGCTGAAATCTTCGGGGAGTCAACTCAGGGCTCTATTATCTTTCACAAAATGCATGGGGTGGTGGCAATGTTTGTGTGACACATTTCACTAAATTTTGCCTGAATAAATCACCGAGCGAGGATTGCTTCTGTTACCAAGGTGTTATATGACAAGCAGTAGTAGAATTCCTGTCATGTTTTTCTGATATGACACTAAGTGGATTACACAAGATTAAGTATGACAAAAGAGGAAGCAAAGGAGGAATAAGATTTGACATAGCACCATGGTTACTTGCCTTGAACATGTAGTCTTCCTAACGGTAATTTGATATATAGCCTAACATAAATCCTTAATTATGTCATGTACCCATGGTGGCTTAGTCGTATCACTTTAGATGTCCCATAATGCCTTTCTACCTCTGTCATCTTCATTTTTCTAGTATGTGAGCAATACAGTAGACCAAAGTGCAAGATGTCCTAACATGTCCCATCCTATCTCACATGTAGAATTTGTCGGTATAATGGGTTTTATCTCATTCATCATGAGACGATTGATGTTCAGAATGCATTCTCAGGATGAAATTAGTTTCTTAAAGTCTAGCAAGGAAATGATTAGGTGATGACTTTGAATGTGGCTACTTCCTTTTTTTAAAATCTCTATGCCATATTGCTGAACCAGTCTGATGTTGAAGGAATAGATGCTTCAGCACTGTGATTATATGTATAATGTGTGTGTGTGTGTGTGTGTGTGCAAAGAGGAACTTTCAGCAAAAGGGCTAGTTTGTCAAACAGTTTATAAATCTAGTAAAACCTTTATTTCTTTTTCACATTGTCACACCCGTTCAATATGAATTTCAATATATATGTAGCAGCTCAGTACAGGAAATTTAGCATATCAGTGATTCAATATCATTGCCCTAATTTTTTACCTGATCAGGGGCAGTATTCACTAAACATCTTAAGTAGTAATCTAAAAGTAGCTCCTAATTTGCAGATTTAGGAGAAATTCCTAAAAATGGGCATGTCGGCCCTACCTTTAGGAATCAAAAATTTTAGCAATAAGAGTATTTCACAAAGCATCTTAGCACTTAAACCAACCCCTGAGTCTGCAACAAGTTAGGAGTAGTGAAGAGGACTCCTAACTCATTAAGACCAAATCGCAAACAATCCCAAAATAGCTGCTGCAGCCAGTTCACCTTGTACTTGTGTCAATTTTCTGGAAACTTTAAATGATAACGAGCTTTTAAAAAAGTATGACCTTAATTGTGAGGATACCATAATGACAGCACAGCTTGTTCGGGTTGCAACAGTAATGTATCAAACTGTGGCGAACCACCACAGTTTAATTTCTGTCACCACAGTTTCACCTTGCTGAGATTTAAAAAATGTCACCATTATTATCATGTTTGAGCAACTCCGTTTCCTCTGGCGTCAGGCTGCCGCTCCTCGATGCTTTGCTGCTACACACACATCTGTCCCAACGACGTCCATGTACACATTATAAAATTGATCTATTGATTCTTCTTACATTATATTCTGTCTGACGACTAGACATAACATAAAAATTTAGCCTTGCTCCAAACTAGCTTAAAACAGTAAAACTGTCCAACACTCACAACACTCATAGAAAGTTAATATTAGTGCAGTGTGAATATCAGCATGTTTTGCTGTGCAGCTTTCACTGGAAGCCACTGTCACTGTAGATATGGACAATTAATTAATTCCTAACCCATGATATCCCTCTTATTTTGTCAACATGACATCTCCTTCTACAGTATTTCTATGATCAATCAACTGACAGATAGTCGTCCCCTATCAGCCAGTCACTGGGGAATTGAAAGTAAGCTCATTCATAAAACAACGTCATCCATAACAACGAGGTCAAGTTCCTCTTTGCTCTCTCAGTTCATTAGTAAAAGTTGGTCCTAGCAGCTCTGTGAATAGATTTTCAGAGTAAACTCTTACCGAGGAACTTTTAGTGCTGCTTAGGAGAACTCTTAGTTGTAGATAGATAGAAGATAAAATGCTTTGCGAATACAGTAATAGCAATATTACTTATTAAAGTGTTATGCTTAAAACTAGAAATAATGACAAATAAAATCAAATTAGCCACTACATAATAAATTAGAATTCGTATCAACTACATAGCAGCAAGTACAATAAAGATTAATTGATTCATTGATTGGGTATATAGTACATGATGTCAATATTACATTTTGGTCACCGGCCAACAAAGAACAAAGTGAAGGTTAACTGAACCGATACTGTATGATAAGCCCCGCCCTTAAAGAGGACAGCAGGCTTTACTGTCCTCACAGTCTCTGCTTTAGACAACCACTTCTTGCTTGCCTTTGGGGGTCACTGTTGATGCATTTCAGTAGTGGATAGAAAAACAATTTATATTAATGACACTGACTTTTAAAAGTTTAATTTCAAACATATTTAGCAGCATCTTCCCCTGCCTCTACGGGCCAGCCTCTGCTGAGAGTGTGTAGCTTCTCTCATATACAGCACTTCCCATCGTATTTTCTGTTTCTACAGCATAGCAGGGGAGCAGGAAATGCTGGTTCTCAAATGGGAGTTGGTATGAAATGTAATGCCGCTGGAGTTATTGCCCATCAGGCCAAACGATACACAAGTGGCTTCCCCCCCTTTACCTTCTGCTCCTGTGTGCTATAAAACTTCAATTAATGTCTATCTTCATTTCATTGCAGTGAAAGATAGAAAGGGCATGAGACCTTTGTGTTCTCTTGTTCAAGCCCACAGTATACACACAGATACACTCACCTCCTAAGTGATATTAGGACTCAGACTCCAGCCTAAATCCAGAAACATGATACAGGCACACATGTAACTCATTTCTTGCCATACAGCTATACACAACTCTATACTTATAGCCTTTATAGTGGAGTTAAGTAGGGTTAGGCCAATAAAATATTTTATTTGTAATATATATCCATCAGCCTGTGTTCTCTGCACATATAATGATATGCTACAGCTTATTTCATTGCATTGATTCCAATGCGCAAACCTTCATTTGATTTAGCATTTTTATCAGACACCATACAGACCTTTGTGTTATACTATTATAGTAGTATCCTGGGTATCGTGGAACTTTTTTCCAATTGGTCAAATGATAATGCACATATGCACAAATACCTGCACATTGCCTACAACTACATCACATGATTACCCAGTAACATCTAGATCTGCGTACTCTCTGCCAAATTGCTTCCTGAAAAACTCAAGAACACACACACACACACACACACACACACACACTACAAAGAAGGTACCAATTTATGTGAGATTTGGAGGCAGTCTAGTGGGCCACCAATTCCACATTATGTGGTCCATCAGCTGCAAATGTAGGTGGCAGAACTGCACTTTGCTCATCCTGGATAGTCATTGGGACAATATAAAAATTGATCTGCCTAGCTTCCTGTATTTGGGGGAGCATCCAAGTCCAATTTTGACTTTGCTTGCAAGGAACAGCACGATTACAGGTCCTTTTATATGAAATGGACCAGGAGAGGTATTAGACAACCTGCAATACCATGGAAAGCCCAGATACATGTACACACAGAACAGGCCATAATTTTCAATTTTATTCTCCTCTTTTTCATTGATGGAGAGACCTTCTCTAGCCATCCTTTGTCTATTAAAATTTATCATCCATAGAGCTAGTGTAATGGATGGTGAGGAGAGCACAAAGAACTCTCTGGCAGCTTATTTCAAAGTGAAAATTGACTCTTTGTGCCCGCTGATGGATATTTTTTAAAAAGAGATCTTAAACTCAGTGCTGAAGAGGGGCAGCCCACTGATAGATAAATGAAAGCACCGACAGACAAAATAAAATGATCTCCAAAAATTGAAATCATTTAGTCTAATGAGAGTTGAATGACAAGTAAACCATCTTGTTTGTAATAACTTTTGCCGCAAAACAAGTAAGAGGGCTTCTGAGAAGATTTCCGATGATTACCCCTTCAAATCAGAAGATTCCTCTCTGCGAGACCCGCCCAAATCCACACTATTAGTTTTATGGATTTGACCGTGCTCCATCTGTAACAGAGTGTAGCAGTGATTCTCTGGAAGCTTAGATTGATTGGGGATATTGACTACTCTTCCACTTCCCCACTCAACCTGTTCACCGGCAGCAATGCTAATACACCAAACCAGGAGTGTAACTCTTTCCCTGTGGCTCATCAATTCAACGACCCTTTTATAAAAGGGTAAATTAAACCACGTCCCACAGCCATTTTACCTCACCGACAGCAGGTTAATGGCTCATCAAGAGTCTGTTCTCTCTCCTGAATCTGCTCTTCTCATTCATGTGCCTGCCCGCCCTTACAGTAGCCCCATTGATGACATTGGCCTCTGTGTGTGTGCATATGCGCTTGCACGTTTGTGTGCAGAATAAAAAAAAATAATACAGTATTGACATCAACGGTGGAGTTATCTGAGGCCAGCTGGCAAGCTGACATGCTTGGTGGTGGTGAATGATTGAAGGGAGAGTCAGACAGACAGAGGCAGAGAGACCTCAGAGAGCGGAGGGCTACAAACACAATCGGCAGTTTTCTGGCTCCATCATCTCCGGCCTCTGCGGTGATGGCTATGGGAGGTGTGGAATCATCAGATGTTGGCGCAGCAGTAATGAAGGCCGTCTCCCAGAGGACGAAGGCTATGCCCTGCCATTATAGACTTGGGGAAATTCACTCCAGTGCTAAGGTGAGACAGTGGAGATGGAAAATGGAGACATCTGCATCCTTCTGATGTCAACTGAGCCTGAAGGCTTCGTTTTTTGCTTTTTGTTTTTTGTTTTTTTTTAGTTTAGCCACATACTACTTCGACAAATGAACTACAAATCAATAATACAGTATATATATAAAGCAAATAAAGTGTAAAAAAGAGCTCCTTGCCGTGAGTTGAAGAGGCCTGAATTTGAGGATATCTGTTATGTCCACTGGAGTGAGCAAAGCTCTCCAGGCTAGTTTAGAAATAATAGCGTGAGGATTTGAATGTCATGAATGTAAGCCCCTGTGGCCACATCAGGAGATTTGATTGTAAGCACAGATTACCAGGTGGTCCTGTTATTCTATTATGTATGCCAGAATGAGCAATCAACTAATGGCTGCCTAATTTGAAGTCATAATTCTTATTGTAGCATTTGTGCGGCCACATGTCTTGCAGTATCATTTTATACACTGGATGCATTACTGCCTCTTACCCCGTTATTGCTATTAAAAAGTAGAACAATACTCGGCTGTGATGTCACTGTCACTGAACTACTCAACTCCTATCGAGTTGTGTTGCGAATGCGGAAGGGAACCGATTCTCCAAGGAACTGCTCCACAGCCCCATCTCCCCTTCCCTGAGGGGGAAAGCCCTAGTTTGAGTGCTCACTTACATCATCAAAGGGCCCCTGTGTCTCATGTAATATTAACATGTGCTAAATCAGTGGCAAGCAGCAGCAGCAATGTTTACACAGCATTAGCACGGGCTTGCCAAGCCACATAGCGAGGGGCTGTCTTTGTGTTCACAGATTAGGAGGGTCTGACACCCATGGGAGGTGACAGGATTACAGTATATATGCGCTCACTGTTTTACAAGGTAACTAATTTAGGCGTGCTGCGTCCGTCCTCCAGGGACGACATTATGTGCCGCTCTGCACAGTGCTCTAAAAATGAGTTATGGTTCAAAACAAAGTCGGCATATCACTTTATAATGTCTTGAGCATATATGCTGTCACTTTCTTCTTAACTTCATCATAGCATCGGTATGGAAAAATAAACAAAATACCACTAGTTTTGCTTCATTGTATATACTTGATTGAGAAAAGCGCCTCTATGTAAAAGGCGCTATTTTTAGAGATTCTTGCCTGATGTGATCATGAATTGTTTGGGAGAAAATTAAATTTTGATTCAAATCTTGTTTTAAGAGGGACGGATAGAAGAGCGTGTGGGTGACCAGGAGGAGAAAGGGGACGACATTTGTCAGTAAGCTGTTTGACTTTTTGACACAGACTAAATCTAATCATCAGAAAGCTTTAGAGGTGAAGTGGGCTGTCGTTGTGAAGTCAAATCTGGTGGAAATTAAGTCCATTAATCACATAGTGCTTCATTTAGTCCTTTTCTATATGGCTCCGATTTGTGTGTGTGTGTGTGTGTGTGTGTGTGTGTGAGTGTGTGCGTGCATATGTGCATGTGTGAGAATGGGGAGGGCTTCAGATGGGAAGGGAAAGAGCAAAAATGCTTGGTGATGCAGAAGAAACGCCATCAATTCTCATTACGGAAAATAGATCATCTCTCCTAATTAGAGGCACGGCTTTTCACCACAGTACAAATACGAAATTACGCAAGCTAGCCATGGCAGGCGCCACCCACCACTGATTAATTAGGTGAGTGGATAAAAGCTAAGGACCCTGTGAATTTGCCCTAGATGGCTTATTAAATGTAAAGCAGAACGTATCGGAGATCAGGTTCCTTTGAGAAAATATTATCATCACTTCCACAGTTGCTGTGATGCACAGCTTATGAGACCTGACCGCCCTTCTGGACATGAAGTTGTCCTGCTGCTTTTTTTTTCTGTGTGTGTTATTATTGTTATTATTATTATTATTATTATTATTATTATTATTATTGTTATTATTATTGTTTTTATCATTATTATCTCTTCCCACATTGTGCAATAGCTGGGAAAGGGCCAAAAATTAAAACTTATATTCCTATATTCCTATATATTATTATAGATAGATATATGTCTAGATAGATAGATAGATAGATAGATAGATAGATAGATCAAATCCCCTCCCTAATCACCATGGAAATTTGGAGATATCAAGTAATGCTCGGTGACATTTGCTCAATAATCATGAGACTATAGAGTAGATGGGTAGAGAGGGATTTGTTCATTGTCAAATGTGGACTGACAGGTTTTGGAGAGGAGGGGAATTTTGGCACCAGCAGAGAGGCATTGCTTGAGGGAAGAGCACTATGGATAATTGGGGTCTTCCCTTTTAGATGATTAAGACAGTGTTAGATTTTAAAAGAAGATGGAGGCAATAAGGTAAAAAGTTCTGTCCTTATCCCTGTGTTGGTAACTAAACCAGGTTCATCTAACAGTCATCTAAATGTTACATTATGACAACCTATGATTACAATGCCACAGATTACTGATATTATATACGTGCACCATAGAATTATCATCAATAACAGTCACCCTTCTGCCACGTTTGTCCCAGTTTAACCCACAGCATGACATCCTGGCTGCTATATCGCGCTTATATTATTTACACCTGTGAAATTTATGACCAGGAGTGTTAACATATCCACATGTCTGCTACCGCTGCTGCATTTTTCTTAAATGAAATAAATAAAGCAGGGATATAAATCCAGCCGAGCACAAACAGGACATACCTAATTTCATTTTCCTTCTTCTGTGACCCGCTGTAGTCTTATCGCTCTCCTCAGCACTTTTGGGACTTTGTTTTTTTTTGCTCTCTCTCTCTTCTCCATTTCATGGTTTCTACCAGTTTCTTAAGACCAGATAAGTTGTGGTTTGTTTTGCAAAGGTCATAGATGAAGAGAACAGTCCGGATGAGGTGAAACTAAGGGTGAGAAACAGCAGGCTTAAACTGACGCACAATGCAAGTAGAACATTCCCTCATATATATTTACGTGGAAGACAGAGCTCATCATTATCTTTGATCAAAGACTGTGCACGCACACACACACATACACACACTCACACTTAGAAATCTGTCTCCATGCGCCAGTAAGTATTTCCTGCCCTCCTGCTAGCTACTCAAATCATCAGACCACGTCTGGCCATAACACCCACAGTGATTTAGCCACACTCTCTTTCTCATACCACAGGAAGCATGCAGTATCCACAGTTTACTGGGCTGTGTAATGTTATCAGTGTTTAAATACAAACTGGTTGTATGAAGCATGTTTTGCTGCCCTACTCTTGATGTATGAATGAACCCTCGCAAACCCGTTTTTCAGCATGAGTGCTCCAATATGCGTCGGTTGGAGCATATAATATGATTGTTATTTTTGGTCCGTTTGATCCATATGCATTGGTTGATTTGATCAGATTTCATTGCATGTAGTCGTAAGGCATGGGATGATTCACACGCAATGTAGAATACTTGGAAATAAATAGTAACTGGAAAGGCTGTAGGACACAAATCCAAACATAGATGCAGCCATTCCACCTAGATTCGAGGTGATTTGAGGCTGCTATAACTGCAGTAACAGTCAACCGTCTTTTCTGTAATCACAATTTACAGCTTGTACTCCCTCTTTATAGATAAATGACAAACTTGACAAACACAATCATCAGGAATGCAGACAAGGTGTTGCACCCTGAGAGTGGACTAGACAGACGGAGAGACACAGCATCTCCTGCTGTCCACAGTCACATCAATGGACGGAGTGGGATCAGGTCTTACACATAAAAGCCAAGGTGAAAATGTCCCTTCTAAAACTGAACATTATCACCGCCTATAATGCTGTAAAGACACTGGTATGGTAATTAGGAGAATGGGCGGATGATGGCATCCATTGCTATAGTGACAGAAAGGAAGAAATATTTGTAGGTTCAGTCTACAATGATAATGAGCTTGAAGGACTGCACACACTTACAGACAAACTCACACAAATACATTTTTCTCTGAGGCCCATTCTCCTGATCGCATGGTAAAAATATCCAAAAATCATTCCTAAAACAAATGAAACTGCACTGGAAACAAGTGGGATTATTTTATCCCACTGGCATATTTTTCACTTGTTCTAACCAAGATTTAAAAACTGAATATGAGTCTGAATGACTTGTTAAAATGTAGATGTTTTGCAGTGCATGAGTCTCATACAGTAGTGGACAAGAGAGCAAAAGGCCAGAGTTTTTTAAAGGGTTACAAAGCTACAAAAGGAAGCAGATATGTTTTAAATCACTGTATCATATTCAAATATATAATATCATATCTACTGTATCATGTATCATGTCTTTCAATTTCTGGTAGACAGTCCAACACTTTATCATAGGCATCTTAGTTTCCTGAAAATGCTGACATCATCAGCTTGAATAATTATGATGACAAGTACTTTGATTGCCCCTTTGCCGCTCATATTCACCTGCATTAACAGAGCCAACAGGTAGATGACACAGACAGGCGACAAAATGTAATCTTTGCATTTCTGCCTAAAAAAATGTTAATATGTTTCATTTTGCTCTTTGTTTGGTCTGGAATGAAATGCTGTATCACTCACTGCTTATTGTGTCACCATGGCAACAAACATTCTCCCTGGGCAATAAAGCAGTAGAACACTCAGTCAACACTGACTCATCAAGGTGGGAACATATTGACCCCAAAACATGGCTGAGAAAAGCATTATGGTGCTGCGAGAGATTCTGTTCAGAGGTGTTTTGCCTCCTTGGTTAGAATCCAGTGTCTAATTGTGACACACAGCATATTATTTTCAAAAAGTCAAGACGCCTCTTTTGTATCACTGAAGAATCATAAAAGATGATATGCTTGGGTTTATTGCAGAATATCAACTATATCAAAAAAATGCATCACTCTCTAGGCCTGGATTTTCTCTGAGATGAAACATGAAAGAACACACACACACCAAAAAAAAAAAAGGTTAAAGTTGGTGGGTCAAAGTTTATCTTGTGCCCCTCTGACAGAAAGTACCTATGGTCCTGTGCCTGGATGCTTTACAATATATTTTATGCCTCTAAGCCATGATTCTATACATCTGCCTTGTTATAATTAGTAACTAGCTGAAGAGAGCAGTGACAACCCTCTGCACGCTCCATTTCATCCATACTGATCACAGAGAAGGAAAAAAAAAATCCTTTATCAACCTTTCACCCAGTCTTTAATAATGCCCAGCTCTCTGAAAGAGAACTTCTACAGAAGTTATAAAACTTTTCATGGGAGTTTTTCCGAGTCCTCATTTAGGGTCCAAGGTTGGCGATGTCATATTCACCCAACGTTTCCAGTTATTGTTTCCTAATGTGGGTGTTACAACGCCCTTTGAGACTTTAGTTGTGATTAAGGGCAGTGCAACTAAAGTTAAATTGTCTTGACTTCTTGAGAGTCACAGTTAACTTCAATCTTTGCCACGAGTTCACTTTAGTTCATGCGGCCATGTCACACCCAAAAGGATCTGTTACATCATTTCTTGATGTGGGTGAGAACGTTTGGCAGTGAGCTTTACTCAGAGTGTCACATGTTTAGTTAAGAAGCCTTGTCTCCTCGCGCTGTGTGGGAAGCCTATTTTTCCACACTGACCCGTGCTATTCTGGGCCAGCAGCTCTGCTATTTGACAGCCAACTTCTGGTCGCTATCCCCCGGAGGTTAGGCTGAAGCAGACCTCTCATTTGAGCAAAAATACAGAAAGAGTGCACTACTGCGGACACCAGCGAGCAGCATACACACCACAGACTAGCTACATTCCCAGAGGTGTCAGATGGAAGGAGATGTTACCACTATCTATTCCACAGGGCCAAACAGCTCATTGCCATTGACTAAGACTCTGCTCAGTATTCTCCCAAGACTCACACACATATTTGAATCTGTTTTTTTTTCTTGTTTCTAATATAGTTTGATTTTTGCTCTCTCTCTCTCTCTTTCTCACTATGTGTATGTATGTTTGTGTGTTTTATGTTTGCTTCCTTCCCCCTCTTCTCATCCTCTGCCGCTGCATCATCACTCATCAAGGTATGCTTATAAGCCCAGATGAGAATTTAGGGACATCTGCAAAACCTTTGCTCGGTGGCTTGTGTTAACACCATTTTGACACATTTTCTAAATACAGTTCTTCGCACCCCTTATCAGTCCTGGCATGTGACATCGCTCGGTCACCATGGACACCAGTGGAATATAATCTGCCCATTGTTTCCAGCTACTCCCTCTCTCTTGTTCACTCTCCTCTTTTCCTCTTGTTGCCCCTGTTGCATTCATGCATAGATGGCATGCTAAGTGAAAGAGGAGCCAATGGGGATGAGCAATGCCTGCTAAGCTGGTCTTAGTCACGGGGCATTGTCATTAGATTAATGGAGCAGAAGGAGCCATCCGTTCTCTCTCCAGAGGGGAGCTTTACTTTTGGTGGGGTGGGGAGAGGAGAGAATGAGGGGGAGGATGTGGCTCAGCCTCAAATGGAGGATGATGTGGCACTTTGCACCATCCTCCTGCCGATCCCATATAACTGCAGTAATGTTTTTCAATATGGACTCCTGGGACCCTCACAGGTCATTGAAGTTGTCACCATGGTCCCTGGGAAATTAAATAGTGGATTTTATTTCACTACCACGTCAATATGTACAATACAATTTCAATTTGACACGCCAAAGTAAACACAAATGATGCGCATTAAAGCAAACATGCATCCTGCAGCTTTAACACGCATAGCTTTACCTACAGTGTTCATATTCAAGTCAAGTCAAGTTCATATTCACTCATTTACTCTATTCAGTTTAGAATCCAGCTTTTGCACTCATGAATTAATTCTGGCAAGAGGGGCAGCAAAAAAAAAAAAGAAAGACAAAACCTGAGGAAAATAAAGTTGCACAACAGTTAGCAGAGGGGAAGAGACAACTGTTGCCATGGCAAATAATCCCAAAGTTGTCTGCTTTACCATTTCCAGCCAATTACCCCAACCCTCTGTTTCATCTGGGTGGCAAAGGGTTTTGGCAGCAGATTTGTTCTCGACTGTGAGTATTTCATCACAAGTAACAAGTCTCCTTTTTAAGCCTCCAGTTTCCTTTAAAACAAGGTAAATGGTTTCACCTGAATGACTTGATGTTAGGTGCATTTCTAGATCCATTCAAATATACTACTCAGCCTCAATAAACTCATGTCTGGCAAAAACGGTACATGGCTTTTCTCAGTGAATTCACTGAACTAGTGAAATGATATGATTATCTGCATGGTTGCTCTGCACTTCTAATTGACACAATGCCTGGCCATAGAAAAAATGTATATGCAAACATTTTTTTTAAGTAACTGTATTTTGAATGTGGTTCTAAATGCAAAACGCAACAGCAATTACTGCAGGGTAAGGAGTAGTTTTTGTCTTAGAATCAAGCAGGTTGTTACTGGTACTGAGATTCAGTTCAGATTTAGCAGTCAATGCAGTGTCCTAAGTGTGGTTTGTGTGTGTGCGTGTGTGTGTGTGTGTGTGAATGGCTGTCTGCATGTACGTGTACCCACATTTGTACTTTTTGCAGCATCACTGCTGTGGATATTGTGGATAATGGCTACTTGTCCTGGTTTACTCATCCACCAGTGTCCTTAACATTCTACTTGGTTTGTTTTGGTTTGGTCTTGTATTATCCCCTCCTCTTAATGTATCTGTATTTGTTCATAGATAAATTAGGTTACATTTAGTTTGTCTCAGTTTTTCTGTGCCAACTTTATAGTTTCCCCCTCACACAACACAGTGCGACAGAAGAAATATGACTATAGTAACTTGGCCTGGAGAAACACTTTAAGTCTGGTGCAGGGAGCAGGACCCCAGAGAACTAGATGTTTATGAATACGGCATTGGTGGGACTGACAGAAAGAGATCTTCTGTCTCAGTAAGACTGTCAGTTTTTGGAGAACGCTCTCTGAAGAGCACTGCGGTAATGGAGCTGAAGCATGCTGTCTCCTAGCCAGCTGTCCCACTGAGACCAGTGACAATTAAGGCACATTCTCCAATAATGCTATTGTTGTGTTTCGTCTTTTCCACCAGGAAATGCAAAAAAAGCAAATAAATTGATGGAGGTGAATTATTCATCGTGCCAACAATAAATAATGTTCCAGCCCCCCGAAGTCCAGCCAGTCAAGTTGGAGTAAACAAGTCAAGTTGTATAAGTAAAGTATAGAGAATATACTGCAGCAGGGCACCGAACACTTGAGGCTCTTTGCTTGTGAATCAGGCCACAGACCCAGGCGGTTGTGCAACCTCACAATGCAAACTCACATGGGCATGGGCCAATAGATTTTTGGTAGCGCAGCGGAGGTGCACCTGCAGGAACGTAAAAGGGATTGAACTAACTCAACTAATCATGACCAATCAAATTGGCTATCCTTATCACCTTTAAAAGCAAAAAAAGTCACAAAAGGCTAAGATGCATTGGAAGACAACGATTCAGTTCAGAAAATTTCATCGTGTTAAATTGTAGTCTTTAGGTACGGTTACTACAACTTTGTAGTACAAAAACATTATTTTGTTAATTGTCTGTATTTTCAAGTCAAGTCAATTTTATCTATATAGCGCCAAATCATAACAGAAGTTATTTCTTAAGTAATTTTTCCTTGAACAAAAATATTAGTATTCAGTCATATTTAGCTACATTTAAATATGCACAATAATTGGCAGTAGTCTGTTTGAGCTGTTTACATGATTGTGTTTATTGACAACTCCCCATAGTAATGACTGAAGTAATCTATTTTGTTTTCCAGAAAGGCATCTGGATATTAGAGTTTTCTTACAGTAAAAAAAGAAAAATATGCACTCTGTACTTGATCCTGTCATGAACAAAT